>CABHPH010107220.1:0-39277 GCA_902168325.1 Peromyscus nudipes | reverse complement strand
CATGCTTTAAATTTATATTAAAAATTACAGCTGACCCAATGTATTTACTAGGTCATTGATCTGGGTGGTGAGGCAATTAAAGGTAGTGAGTACTTTGGCAATGGCCGTGTGACAGAATTCAAGTATGGAGCAAAACTCGGCACAGTCATCCGCAAGTGGAATGGAGAGAAGATGGCCTATTTAAAGTAAATATACACCATTTCTTCTTTTCATCTATCATAGATCTCTTGTCATGTGACATCAATAAGTTGTATGTTCAACTATTCTCATTTAAACAACTATGAAGCTGTTGATTATTAGGCTTACTGTTTCTAAATTGCAACTAAGTATACTTTCCATTTGGGTTGTCAATCACCAGGTAACCCTGGAAATCCAAAATACCACTTAGTGATTTTTGTCTGTTTGCGATAAATCCACTTAGATTCCAGGAATGTTTACCTATGATCTATTAAAGTTAGATTATTATTACAAGAATAGTTATATTGAGAAATGATACTTATAATATAGTCAAGTATGAAATTCATATATGTTGTATCAAATAATTAATTGTAAATTTTGAATGTTTATATTATGACAGCACAGTTGATTTCTATTTTATATAATGTAAAATGGATGTTTTACTTCTCAAGTCCATAAAATTACCGTACAATAAAAATGTAAAGAAAATATTTTAAGATGAAAAATATTATTCTGTAAGACCTAATGAGGATGTATATTATCATAGAAAATGATATATATGAATATGTTCAGGTAAGATAGAATTCTTATGGAATTGTCTTTTGTTAGATAAATGAAGGTGCCATATGGAAAGTTACTCTAAGCTTTGTGAATTAATAATATGCTCTTTTAATTTTAGGAACTGGGGAGAAGGTTGGGGTTTCGTGCCTTCCGACAGAGCCCTTGTCTTTGTGGACAACCATGACAACCAGCGAGGACATGGTGCTGGAGGAGCATCCATCCTGACATTCTGGGATGCCAGGTGGGAGAACATTCTTTACTGTTGTGTAACCTGTCATTAATGGCAGTTTTATATTATATACTTCTGCTCTAATACCCTTTTGAAACTTTCAGAATGTATAAAATGGCTGTTGGATTTATGTTGGCTCATCCTTATGGATTCACACGAGTAATGTCAAGTTACCGTTGGGCAAGAAACTTCCAGAATGGACAAGTAAGTCTTGGAGTTGTTAAAAGCACATTGTAATCTAGAAAAGAAAACAGTTCTGTTTTAATTTCACATGACTTTATAGCATATGATACTTAGTATTAGGTGTCTATGCACTAAGTTTTTATAAAGTAAGGACATTGAAAATGTACCTGATAGTAAAAGCAATAGTTTAAATAAGAGAAAGGTACAGAATGAAAACTGGTAGCCCTGATAAAGCCCCATAAAGTTAACATGGGATCATACCTGTTAACACTGAATAGAATTTCATATAATATATTCAAATTAGCATATTAAATGCTTTTAATTTTTTCCTGTGGAAAAAGAAGATAACTAATTTGATTGTAATTAAGGAATACAATTTATAGGAATTTATGAGAATTACAGACCAGTGATTTGCTGGGGAATCTATAAACAATATCTGTTTATACATAATATGTTTATAAAAATATATCATTAACAATATGTGCTGTTGGTTTGGTGCATAAGTTTAAACAATTTCAAAATTAATCTAAGAAGAGTCCATAGGATATCTAATAGATTATGTGAAGTTTTCTGTTTCAATGCAAAAATCTAGAATCATAGAACAACATCAAATATCAAATAGAAATATTTCTTCTTTAGACGTCTGACAAATGGTTTTTTTTTCTATTTTCTTTTCAAAATGAGTTTCCTTCTGTTTTTTATTGAAATTTGATCTGTTCCTGAAGAGCTTTCATGCTTGGAATGAGCTTTCTTTTTCAGAAATGTATTTAACTTTTAGACATCATCAAAGGTGAATTTATACTTTGTTAAGCTTAATAAGGAAAGTTAGGCTATTTTATAAGCACATTTTACCAGCAAGTACTAAGAAATCAACTAATATTAACTTAAAAATAGTTATATTAAAAGCATTTTCACAGATGCTTTTTAATTATTATAATAGCTAAGAACTATGTCCTGTTTTGTGAATAAATGATGTACATTCATGTTATGTAGAAGGATGAAGATTTTTTTCAGGTATTTACTGGAACCTGTTCTCTATTGCTAGCATTCCTGGCTTTAATTTTGTTAGTGTTAGGTGACACTGAAGAACTTTTAGTGCTATTGAGCAGGTACTTCATTGATAAAAAATGAGATGTTTAAAATTTGTTACTGGTGTTTTGAATTGAGTAGTAGAGAATCTGAATTTTCATGGACATTAAGGACTCAGTGAAGGTCCGTGACACTGAAGGACTTGCATTAAAATTATGCTCTGCAGAGACAGCATTAGTGCAATAGCTGTGGGTTTGGTTTTTATATAGTGGAAAGAAACAGGCAGATATAAGCATTCAAATGATCTCACACTTTCAATAATTAAGGATGTGAATGACTGGATTGGACCACCTAATAACAATGGAGTAACCAAAGAAGTGACCATTAATCCAGACACCACTTGTGGCAATGACTGGGTCTGTGAACATCGATGGCGTCAAATAAGGTTGGGAGTGTCCCCTGCAGATCTTGTCTAATAAGAAAGCTGTTTAACTTCTTGTTTTAAATTGTTGAAGTTTAAGGGTACCAGTATTTCACATGATATTGTGCTTTTAGGAACATGGTTGCCTTCAGAAACGTTGTCAATGGTCAGCCTTTCTCAAACTGGTGGGATAATGGCAGCAACCAAGTGGCTTTTGGCAGAGGAAACAAAGGATTCATTGTCTTTAACAATGATGACTGGTAAGTGGATATCAATTAAAGTAGGATTTGTATACTACTATAATCTTAGACCCTTTTTTCTTTCCCTGTTCATTTATATTTTTCATATGTGAAAAAGCTTTTAGATAATGAATTTATGCCACAACTATTTTCAAGGTACAGAAGAAAAAATGATATTTGCTTACATATTTTCTTTCCTTTTAATAAAATTTTGTTTTTGATATTTTTTACCATAGCTTACAATAGTAGTAGCATACATTCATATTTGCAAGCTCATTTGACACATTTCATGAAACATATAAATAATAAATGTAAGTCTTAATGTCATTAACAATGTACCATATTAGTACTGGAGTACTTTCCCACTAACTTTGAATATCACTTAATTTTATCCATTATAGTTATATTCAGCCTTCAGTGTTCTATCTCTTTGTCTTAAATATTTAAAAAATGTATGTATACTTGCATCTGGTCTATGAGTGTCTTCAAGAAGCTGCCTAGTTTTTGCCTTTAAAACTTTTATTATTGTCCTTTACGGTAGTTCTTCCATCTGAGATTTATTTTATGGTTCCCTCATCTGTAGATCTCTAGCTCAGATACCAGTGTGGAGGCAAACATCTTTAATGTCACCACTTTGCAGACAGAGGCACCCATATTGCTGTGAGTTTGAGACAAGCTTGGTCTGCATAGTGAGTTCCAGGAAAGTCAAGGTCATGTAGAGAGAATCTGATCTCAAAAAACCAAACAAATAACTCTTGCTCATAGAATTTCTTTGAGAGCCAGTGAACTGTCTCAACACAAAATTAGCTTTCTATCAGGTTAACACTATTTTTCCATAATTTGTATTTAATTAATTGGAAACAAAATAATTAGAGTACATAATTTTTTTGGAAGAACACATGGCCGGTTGTTTAAGAACACCAGAATTACCTTATACAGACAGTTTTCTACACTACAAATGTGTATGTATCCATAGAAATGCTAGATAATGCTTACTTCTAGAAAAAATCCTTTGTGGCTTCATGTAATCTAAAAACTTTTGAAAAAATGATGGTCCTCACAGGAGGCCTTTGCTACCGACCTCCACTGGGTTCTCTAGCTTTCTGTGTCTGGTAGCAGTCACCACAGCCCATGACACTATCAGATGTTCATAATAATGCCTTTGGTGTGGAGAGAATTCTCTTGTTCCCCCACTCCCAGTCTTGGTATTTGATTCTCTTACTGAGGCTCTGAGTCCTTAGTGTTCTATAGCACATAGTGGAGACATTTATTATTTTATAATGGAGCTTCTGCACTTGCCTGGGTTGAATTTAATTTAAACACTACTTTTTTTTAAGGTCATTGTCAACGACTTTACAGACTGGTCTTCCTGCTGGCACATACTGTGACGTCATTTCTGGAGACAAAATTGATGGCAATTGCACCGGAATTAAAGTCACTGTTGGAAGTGATGGCAATGCTCACTTTTCTATTAGTAACTCTGCTGAAGACCCATTTATTGCAATCCATGCTGAATCAAAATTGTAAGAATCAAATTAAATATATATAGAGTGAGCTTCAATTGAGTTGTTTCTTTTTCATATATTCCTTATTATTTTTGAAATTTTCTTTTCTTTATTATCAAGTGTGTATATGTGATGTGTGTTTTCTGAGCAATGGAATGTATGTAGGATGTTTGAACAACCCTGTACAATGGCCTTGCCTCTCTCCCTTTGCCCACGAGCTGTGGGATCTCACTTAAGTCATCAGGCTTCCCAGGAAAGCACTTTTACCTATTGAGTAATGTTGCAAACTCATAATTACCTCAATTTTTAGAGTTTCTTTCCTTTTATTAAAAGTCATTATCAGTTAACATAAGTAGGCAGAAATCATAAATCTCACATACTCACATATAATCATTAAAGAACAACATCCAAAATTAATCATGTATTTGTAAGAAATCTAATTTTTTCCAAGAAAATTCTCAGAACTCTGAATTTCATCCTGACAAATATATTGCTTTACCATTAATGTAATTTCCACTATGTACTTCTAGGTATTGCATGAAAAATTATTTTTAATAAAAATTACCTCACAATCTAATCACTTATTAAGTTGACCACTTGGAAATGCATCATTGCTCAATTTTATCTAGTTACCACATTATTCAAATTTCTCTTATATTTATTTCAAGAAAAAAATTAAATTTTCTAGTTCCACAGTATACACACACAGGGACACAAAATTTATGTTGATTTTACATCAAAATTCTGTAATATTCACTTATCACTTTCTACCTTCCATTTATTCCATTCAATTTAAAGCACCCCATCCAGTCCACACATGTTCAAGTCTTTTTGTTGACACCTGGCACTTAAGTACAATGCTTTCATGAATGAGAATGGAAGGTTATTTAATTGATAAAAACAAATTACTAGTGATAAATTCAGTGATAAACACTGAATAAAATGATGTTACATGCCCCAGCAAAGACTAACAGTTAATAAGCCATTCACGAAGTCTTTGGACCTTTCAGCTATTCCCTGATCCAAAGTGGAATGTTGATATCCCTAGTGTTCCATGGAACTTATTTGGGTAAACACTGGTATTGTGGGTTCATGGGTGCAATGGTTACATTCTGAACAGAGGACTAGTTGTCACGGTACACCTTTCTATTCTCTGGCTCTTAAATCATCACTTTCTTGATCTTCTGTTTTGACTGGAAATGGTTACAGAGAAGTTCCTTTTAGAGATGAGTACTCAGTAGTCACTAATTTTTGCAGTTGAATCAATTTCAATTATGACTCTCAGCATTAGCTGTCATCAACTGCAAACACAAGGTTCAATGACCAAAGCTGAGTAAAACATCAGTCAGTTCTTCAATTTCCCACTCATCAAGTCCTTTTCATGCTTCTCACTTATTTTTTGAGAGATGGTGTTCCACTGGAGAGTGGTAGGCTTTCTGAGGCAACACTTATGAAGAAAACTAGCTTTCCTAGAAGCTATTATTTGCCAATTCTCCTTTGGTTGTATATGTAAGAAGCATTTAGAAGGCAATTGGACACTATGCCCATGTGAAAAATAAGAGTAGTACATTGTCCCCTAGTTCTTTTACTGAAATAACTATGAACGTATAGCCATGATCAAAAGTCCTGCTATGAATAATGTTGAAAATCCAGTCACAATGCTATTAGTTATCTCTGGAGAATTTATGCCATTTTGGACCAGATGCTGTAAATGTTTTTTTTTTTTTTTTTAATTAAACCATAAGTACAGAATCTTCCCCATTCCCATTCCTCTTACTGGATCTCTCCCTTGGAATCCTCTTGAACTCCAAATGTCTTTTTCTTAATTTTTTTTGTATATTTTGTAATTATTTGTAAATTTATTTTGTAATTATGTATATCTATATGTATTTAAATATATATTTTTATAATATATATGCTTATATGCATAAGTACAACCCACTTTATTTTCATAATCCTCCTTGTATGCTTATGAATTCAGGAGTAACCATTTGGGGTTTTATCACCAGGTGGACTGCTGATGTGTGGGAAAGGGTATTTCTCCTGCTCTCACACTTCCTTCATTTTCTATTTCTTTGTTGGGGTGAGTCACCCTTGAGCTCTTCCCCTTCCAGCTTGACTTATCAGTTAGTATTGTACTTGTCTGTGTGTTGTTTGGCAGTCATTTTTTTGTTCCATCATGGTTGCAACTTTCCTTTCAGTTCTGGGAGACAATCCTAGAGTGGACTTTCTAGGTCTTTGTCTCTAACAATCTCTCCTCTCCCTCTTCCATGATGTTCTCGGTCTTAAATGAAAGAGTTAGGTTGTAGATACATCAGCTGGGGCTCTATAGTGCACAATCACATGTGCTCATTTTCTTGATGAGTACACTGTTCTGGAATGGTTTCTCTGTCACAAAGAGAAACAAATTTGATGAGACATAAAAGTTACATTGATCTCTGGACATGAGGACAAATATTTAGAATGCAGTCAGAAATTTTATTAATTTAACAAACTGGTGCTAATTGGTTTTTCTGTAATAGCCTTGACCATACTACACCTGCATAAATGTATAGGATTCCTGTATCAGGCACAATTTCCCTCCAGTTAAGCAGTCATTAAATCTACTTAGAGTTTCTGTGCACCAAGAGCAGTTTGCTTTACACTTTGGTACTGCAGCTCACAGTATGTAAAGTGTGTTAAGATTTTTGGTGATTTTGGTCCCTCCTACCCCACAGTCTGCAAAGCACATTCCAGTAATAAGTATAGTAGTCAGCAGACAAGATATTTCAAGTTCAATTCTTGTTTTATTTCTTTGTGAACTATATAAAAATCGTGTTATTTTTTTCAGAAACATCTTGCTAGCTACCATTCATAGATTAAAAACACCAATTGAACTAGTCTGTGCTCCTTTGAATTTTTTGGGTTATCAGTAACCAAGTGATTATATGGGATTAAGTTATGTTTGGTGCTCAGCTTTGTTTAACATTATGATGCTTTTTTGTGGCTGTAGTATCCAGTTAAGTAGATTAGTTCTCTTCAAACTCTATTTATTTGTTGTTTTCTAAATTAAAAAGCTAACAATGTAGTGGATTTCCAGATGGCTTTTTCATTCATATGTAGTTTGATTAATCATCCTCAATCACATTTAATTCACCATCCACTGATATTTGTACTCAGCCCACCCTTTCTATCTTGTTACTCTTCCTTACTTTTATATCACATATATTGTACCTACACCCCATAGGCCCCATTTTTTGTGTCTTTTTAATGATCCCTCTCTAGCTCTTTTATTTTTTTATAGACTCCATTGAAAACAAGATTCTCATAATGAGAGATTTGTCTATATAAGACTAGCATACCTCACTCCATATTACATTTTCTAGTTCTATGAACAACAATAAGTCCTCCTCATCCTTGATGTCCATGAAACACAACAATGCAACAATTCCAAGACTGCCTTCCAATGTAATAGTGTCACTCATATCTTGGCTGTAACCAACAACTACCTAGCTGAACTCGAGGCTCACTCTACAGGAGGAAAATCATATCTGGTTCTGGAATCCTAGCCAAGTACCCAGGGCCAGTGACACTATGAATTTTAGAGAACATAACACTACCATCCTACTAGACCAGGATAATTTCAAAATACTTATAAATACTTATCCTTATATACACAGATATGTGCAGAACTCACATCCCATAAAAGAAGCTTCTCTTTTTAATAGACATGCTGTTGTGGAAAATCTCAACTGGCCGAAGTACAGAGATCAACTGGTTTATATGTGCAGCCCCACTTGATAGTTTTACAACACTAGTCCTGTACCTTAGGCTGAAAGACCCTAACCCTTCAGGCTTATACCCCCAAGCCTCAGGAAATGAGAAACTTCAAACACCAAGAAATGAGAAACTAAAAATCTAGCTCCCAGGGCATCCTGACTCAGCCATTGTTCGAACTCCCCTGTAACCATGTAATAATGTAAAGAGATTTCTATTAAAAGATGTGCTCAACTGTGACTGGGAAAGTTGCAGGTGTTCCAGGAAGGACCATTGTGACCTCCACTCCCCCCCCCCCTTGATACCCTCCTTGAGGTTGGCATAACTGTACCCATTGTGCCCACTCTGTGATCACTCTGTGATTGTATGGAAATTATAATCTTATGACTTTGGTGGGTTTTTCCTTTAAAAGTGCCTATGTGACTGTAGTATGGTGCGACTCTTGCTCTTTGAGCAGAGTTTGCCTGACTGTATACAGCCGTAATAAAAACCTCTTGCTATTGCATCAACTGGACTGGAGTCTGGGTTCTTGGGGTGCCCACTCAGGACCCTAAACTTTGGGGTCCAACAAGGCTCAGGGAAGATCACAGAAGAGGAGGCAGAAAAATTTTAAGAGCCAGAGGACCAGAATGTCTGGTATGAGACTGTGTCTCCTAGAAGTGACGTCCGAGAAGCTTCGTCTGTGATACCTCAATCATATCACTGCCAAATTGAGACCTAAACAGGTAAATTGTCAATAGACATGCTAAAGAAGGAGGGGGATATATCACAGGGTCTCCGCCCCCATACAAACCACTAGAAGAAACTAAAGACTGCTGAGAGAAGAGAATTAGTTTTTCTCATGGATCATCCCATTTTGCTTATTTGATACCAAGTGGTCATTCCAAAATAATATGCATAGAAGCCACATTAAATGCATTCATCAAACTGTATTTATGGATTTATACATCCATAGTCTATTGTTGAAAAATATGTTTATTGTTTGGAGCTGAGCTTGTTAGGACACTCTTGTAATTCATCATATGGGAGCAGATGCAGAGGCTGACAGACATCTGTGATTTTGTTTATAGCCTATTATACACTCAAAGTTCCAGCCCAACCATTGATACACAGCAAGACCATGCCTCAACAAATCAATAAAATGAAATATGGTATTTTTATGTATATCTTTAGTGTTTTGGATTTTAATCTTTTATCAGCTGTGTAGCAGATGGAAGTTTCTCACATTTTCTGTGTTTTCTCTTTATACAGTTGAGTATTTTTGGCTTTACAGATCCTTTTTAGTACAATGAGGTTCCATTTGCCCATGGTTGGCCTTATTACTGTCCAACAGAAATACCATTCAAACTGTCTACACCTGGTCATATAGCAGACATATTTTTAGTGCTTTGAGAATTTCCCACCATGGTTCCCATAATGGCTGCACCAGTTTGCAGTTCCACCAGCAAAGGCTGAGGATGCTCTTTTCCCTGTGTGCCCTCAACATTTCTTTTGACTGTCTCCATAGATCTTTGCATTTATTCCCGTGTAGGATGACATTGCTTTAATATGAATTTTACTAATTGTTACAGATAATGACTACTTGTCCTTATACCCATAGCTAAATATAGTCTTCTCTTTTCATCAAGGAAACTTGTCTTTGCCACAAGAAAACCACAAGCAACCTAAATGCAGAGTTCTACAGCCTATTCCTGGTGGACAAAAATGTTCATATTTACGTCAATACCTTGAAATTTTATTACTGACTTTTCTGCTAGTCCTTTCAAATCTAAAATGTCATATGCAGGTTTTTGTTCCATATGAAGTTGACTTTCATACAGGATGAGAGATATGGATCTTTTGTGTTCCTCTACATGTAGATATCTGGTTTTCCTGGTACCATTCATTAAAAAGCTGTCTTTTCTCCCTGTTTTGACAACTTTGTCCCAGGTCAGTAGGTATTGTTCATTTAGGAATTAACATTCCACACTCTCTTATTCTTTGCAATCTACCATTTGTGAGTCTATGTGTCAATTACTATCTAATGCAAATATTAACTTCTCTGATGAGGGTTGATAAATGTCTTATACTATTAATAAAATGATAAATCACTAGGAGTTCATTTATTACTTTCTCTACTTAGTAGAATAATAGTAGTATGTTATCCCTAGGGCCTGTGATCTTTTTAAACAAGTTCTTGGCTCAGTAATGGTGGCAGGTAGGGATTTTATGTTGTAGAATGCAACTTAAATACAATCAGAATGTGATTGGTTATTCCCATGATTTTGTTACACTATGTAGCATCATGAAAAGGTGGTTATTATTTATTTTTGAATGTCACACCTGGGTATGTTTGATAATTCATTTTCTCCTCTGCTAGCATGCATAGCACCTTTGAACACTGATAAACCTAGCTCATGGGTATGACATCCATTCAATTACCAGCTATATTTTTCCATGTTTTATTACTTAATTAGGTGTACTCCAAGAATACCATCTGAACATCAGTTTCTGGAGCATGAACAAGATCAGTGGAAGGAACCTGTAATGTGTGCGGTCTATGAGATTTGTGGACTCACAGCTCCAAAATAAATAAATAAATAAATAAATAAATAAATAAATAAATAAATAAATAACCCAGTATTGGCAGAGGTTCTTTTATTATTTAGCCTGTAATGTACAATAGAGGAAATATTACCTGGTTATAATGTAGACACATTTTTAACTCCTTGAAGATTATTTAAATATATGGTTTTTTGTCTGCATCCAAGTCTATGTAAAATGAGCATGCCTGATAACTGAGGAGATTAGAAAAGGGTGTCAGATACTCTAGGAATGGAATTATAGATGGTTGTTTTGGTGGCATTGTGTTCCCCAAAATATTGTGCACTCTAATAAACTTATCTGCGGTCAGAGAACAGAACAGTCACAATATTAAACATAGAGGTTAGGCAGTGGTAGCACATGCCTTTAATCCTAGCATTCCAGAGGCAGAGATCTGCCTGGATCTCTGTGAGTTCAAGGCCACACTGGAAACAGCCAAACATGGTGACTCATGCCTTTAAGTCTAGGAAGTAATGGCAGGAGGCAGAAAGGTATTTAAGGCGTGACGACCAGGAACTAGAGCTGGTTAAGCTTTTAGGCTTTTGAGCAACAGTTCAGCTGAGATTCATTCTGGATGGGGAATCAGAGGCTTCCAGTCTGAGGAAACAGGATCAGCTGAGGAATTGGCAAGGTGAGGTGGCTGTGGCTTGTTCTGCTTCTCTGATCTTCCAGTATTCACCCCAATATCTGGCTCCAGGTTTATTTTTATTAATAAGACCTTCTAACAAATTGTGCTACAGGTTGTGAACCACCTTTTTTGGTACTGGGAATCAAATATTCAGCCTCTGGGAGAGAAATCAGTGCTAGTGAGTGCTAAGTTCTTTCTCCAGGCCTCCATTTCCCATTTTGCATAGTCCTGAGCATACTACACTTTGCTGCTTTTAGGGGAGATATTATTTGAATAGCTTATGGATAGATATCCTTATCTACTTGAAGGTCTTATGTCTTGGAGGATGTGATGCACATAAAGAAGCTAAAGGTCTCTTTATGAGGCTCTGAGATATTCTTTTTTTTTAGTGTTTACATTTTTTATTAAGAAAGCTTTTTCATTCATTTTACACACCAATCAAAGATCCCCCTCTTCCCTCCTCCTTCCCCTCCATCCTCTCCCTCCCAACCCACTTCCCACTTCCCCCCCACAAGAAGGCAAGAACTCCCATGGGGAGGTACATCCAGTAGAGGCAAGTTCAAGCCCTTCCCCCTGACTCAAGGCTGCACAAGGTGTCCCATCATAGATAGTGGGGTCAAAATAGACCACGCATGCACCAGGGATGGATTCTGATCCTACCACCAGGAGGCCCCCCAAGCAGATCAAGCTACACTATTGTCTTGCCATACAGAGGGCCCAGTCTAGTCTCATGAAGGCTCCACAGCCATTGATCCAACTTTCATGAGTTCCCACTAGTTTGGTTTGGTCATCTCTGCTGGTTTCCCCATCATGATCCTGATGCACTTGCTCTTAGAATCCCTCTTCTCTCTCTTTTACTGGACTCCAGGAGTTCTGCCTGGTGTTTGGCTCTGGATCTCTGCAACTGCTTCCATCAGTCATTAGAGAAAAGTTCTGTGATCACAGTTAGGGTATTCCCTGAACTTATCACTGGGGTAAGCCAGTTCAGTTCAGGCACCCTCTCCACTATTGCTAGTACCCCAAGCTGGGGTCATCCTTGGGGATTCCTGGCAACTTACCTAGCACCCGGTTTCATTCCCCCTCCCTCCCTTTTCCAGTTCAATTATCCCATTCCCTTATGTTGTCATCCCCTATCCCCTACCCTCCATTGCCCACCCCTCATCCCCAGTTTATTCATGGAGATCTCATCTATTTCCCCTTCCCAGGGCAGTCCATGCATCCCTCTTTGGGTCTTAGTGTTAGCTAACTTCTCTGGATTTGTGGGTTGTTGTCTAGTTATTCTTTGCTTTACATCTAGTATCCACTTATGGGTACATACCATGTTTGTCCTTCTGAGTCTGCGTTACCTCACTCAGGATGATATTTTCTAGTTCCATTTATTTGCCTGCAAATTTCATGATGTCATTGTTTTTCTCTGCTGAGTAGTATTCCATTGTGTATATGTACCACATTTTCTTCATCCATTCTTCAGTTGAGGGGCATCTAGCTTGTTTATAAGTTCTGGATATTATGAATAATGCTGCTATGAACATAGTTGAGCATATGTCTCTGTGGTATGATTGAGCATTCCTTTGGTATATGGAGTGGTATAGCTGGATCTTGAGGAAAATTGATTCTCAATTTTATGAGAAATCGCCACACTGATTTCCAAATGACTGTACAAGTTTGCACTCCCACCAACAGTGGAGGAGTGTTCCCCTTGCTCCACATACTCTCCAACATAAGCTGCCATCATCAATGTTTTTGATATAACCCATTCTGACAGGTGTAAAATGGTATCTCAGAGTCATTTTGATTTGCATCTCCCTGATGACTAAAGATGCTCAGCAATTCCTCAAATGTCTTTTGGCCATTTGCAATTTTTCCTTTGAGAATTCTCTGTTTAGCTCTATAGCCCATTTTTAATTGGATTATTCATTATTTTGATGTTTAGTTCCTTGAGTTTTTTATATATTTTGGAGATCAGTCCTCTGTCAGATGTAGAGCTGGTGAAAATCTTTTTCCATTCTGTAAGCTGTCATTTTGTTTTATTTACTGTCCTTTGCCTTACAGAAACTTACAGAAACTTCTCAGTTTCAGGAGGTCCCCTTTATTAATTGTTGCTTTCAGTGTCTGTGCTACTGGTGTTATATTTAGAAAGTGATCTCCTATGACTTGTATTCAAGACTACTTCCTACTTTCTCTTCTATCAGGTTCATTGTAACTGGTTTTATATTGAGGTATTTGATTCACTTGGACTTGAGTTTTGTGCATTGCAATAGATATGGATCTACTTCAGTCTTCTACATGTTGACATCTAGTTATGTCAGCACCATTTGTTGAAGACACTTTCTTTTTCCCTTGTACAGTTTTGACTTTTTTGTCAAAAATCAGATGTTCATAGGTGTGTGGGTTAATGTCAAGGTCTTCAATTCGATTCCATTGGTCCACATGTCGGTTTTTATGCCAATACTAAGCTGTTTTTATGGCTATAGCTCTATAGTAGGGTTTGAGGTCAGGGATGATGCCTCCAGAAGTTGCTTTATTGTACATAATTGTTTTAGATATCCTGGTTTCATGTTTTTCCATATGAAGTTGAGTATTGTTATTTTGAGGTCTGTGAAAAATTGTGTAAGAATTTTGATGGGTATTGCATTGAATCTGTAGATTGTGTTTGGTAAGATTGCCATTTTTATTCTGTTGGTTCTACCTATCCATGAGCATGGTAGATCTTTCCATTTTCTAATATCTTCTTCAATTTCTTTCTTCAAAGATTTAAAGTTCTTGTCATACAAGTCTTTCACTTGCTTAGTTAGAATTACCTGCCAGGTATTTTATATTATTTGTGGCTATTTTAAAGGGTGATTTATCTCTGATATCTTTCTCAGCCCATTTATCTGAGTTAATCCTGTATCCTGACACATTACTGAACATGTTTATCAGCTGTAGGAGTTCCCTGGTAGAACTATTATGTATACTATTATATCATCTGTAAATAGTGAAAGTTTGACTACTTCCTTTCCAATTTGCATCCCTTCAATCTCCTTTTGTGTCTTATTGCTCTAGCTACAACTTCAATTACCATATTTAATAAATAAGGGGAGAGCATACAGCCTTGTCTTATTCCTATTTTTAGTGAGATCTCTTTGAGTTTCTCTCCATTTAATTTGATGTTGACTGTTAGCTTGCTGTAAATTGCATTTACTGTGTTTAGGTATGTTCCTTGTATTCCTGATCTCTCCAAGACCTTTATCATGAAGGAGTGATGGATTTTGTTAAAGACCTTTTCAGCATCTTATGAAATGACCATGTGTTTTTTTCTTTCAGTTTGTTTATATGGTGTATTACATTGACAGATTTCCATATGTTGAACCATCCTTGCATCTTTGGCGTGAAGCCTACTTGGTCATGGTGGATAATTTTTCGATGTGTTCTTGGAGTCAGTTTACTAATATTTTATTGAGTATTTTTGCATCAATGTTCATAAGGGAGATTGGTCTGTAATTCTCTTTTTTTTGTTGCGTCTTTGTGTGGCTTCGGAATCAGAGTCACTGTAGCCTCATAAAAGGAGTTTGCTAACGTTCATTCTATTTCTATTGTGTGGAACAATTTAAAGAGTATTGGTATTAACCTTTCTTTGAAAATCTGGTAGAATTCTGTGTTGAAACCAACTGGTCCTGGGCTTTTTTTTAGTTGGGAGACTTCTAATGAATGCTTCTATTTCCTTAGGGGTTATAGGTCTATTTAAATTGTTTATCTGGTCTTGATTTAACTTTGGTATGTGGTACCTATCCAGAAAACTGTCCATTTCTTTTAGATTTTCCAATTCTTTGGAATACAGGTTTTTGACGTATGACCAGATGATTCTCTGGATTTCCTCATTGTCTGTTGTTATATCTCCCTTTTCATTTCTGACTTTGTTAGTTTGGATGCTCTCTCTCTGCCTTGTGGTTACTTTGGATAAGGGTTTGTCTATGTTGTTGATTTTCTTAAAGAACCATCTCTTTGTTTCATTGATTCTTTGTATTATTCTCGTTTCTATTTTATTGATTTCAGCTCTCAATTTGATTATTTCCTGGCATCTATTCCTCCTGGGTGAGTTTTCTTCTTTTTCTTTTGGAGCTTTCAGGTGTGCTGTTAAGTTACTAGTGTAAGATTTCTCCAACTTCTTTATGTGGGCATTTAGTGCTATGAACTTTCCTCTTAGCATTGCTTTCATAGTGTCCCATAAGTGTGGGTATGTAGTAATCCATTTTCATTGAATTCTAGGAAGTCTTTACTTTCTTTATTTCTTCCTTGACCCATTGGTGATTCAGTTGAGAATTATTCAGTTTCCATGAGATTGTAGGCTTTCTGTAATTTTTGTTGTTGAAATCTAACTTTAAGCCATGGTGGTCCAATAGAATACAGGAGGTTATTCCAATTTTTTTGTATCTTTTGAGATTTGCTTTGTGACTGAGTATGTGGTTGATTTCAGAGAAGGTTCCATGGGGTTCTGAGAAGGAGGTATATTCTTTTTTGTTAGGGTGGAATGTTCTGTAGATATCAATTAAGTCCATTTGAGTCATAACATCTGTTAGGTCTCTTATTTCTCTGTTAAGTTTCTGTCTGGCAGATCTGTCCATTGGTGAGAGCAGGGTGTTGAAGTCTCCCACTATTAATGTGTGGGGTTTGATGTGTGATTTAATCTTTAGCAATGTTTCTTTTACATATGTGGGTGGCCTTGTGTTTGGGGTATAAATGTTTAGAATTGAAACTTCATCTTGGCAGATCTTTCCTGTGATGAGTATGTAATGTCCTTCTCAATCTCTTTTGATTGATTTCAGTTTGAAGTCTATTTTATTAGATATTAGGATAGCTATACCAGCTTTCTTCTTAAGTCTATTTGATTGGAAAGTCTTTTCCCAGCCTTTTACTCTGAGGTAGTGTCTGTCTTTGAAGTTGAGGTGTGTTTCTTGTATGTAGCAAAAGGAGGGGTCCTGATTTTGTATCCATTTTGTTAGCCTGTGTCTTTTTATAGCTGAATTAATTTCATTGATATTAAAGGGTATTAATGAACAGTGATTGTTAATTCTTATTATCTTTTGGTGGTAGTGTGTGTGTATTTCTCTTCTTTGGAATTTACTGCTGTGAGGTTATCTATTGCCTGTGTTTTCATGGGTATATGTGATTTCCTTTGGTTGGAATTTTCCTTCTAGTTATTTCTGTAGGGCTGGACTTGAGGATAGGTATTGTTTAAATCTGGTTTTGTGTTGGAATGTCTTGTTTAATCAGTCTATGTTGATTGAAAATTTTGCTGGGTATATTAGTCTAGGCTGGCATCCATGGTCTCTTAGTGTCTACATTACATCTGTGCTGGACTTTCTGGCTTTCAAAGTCTCCACTGGGAAGTAAGGTGTTATTTTGATGGATCTGTCTTTATAAGTCACTTGGCCTTTTTCTTTGCTCATCTTAATATTCTTTCTTTATTCTGTATGTTTAGTGGTTTAATTATTATGTGGTGAGGAGACTTTTTGATGGGGTCTAGTCTGTTTGAGGTTCTATAAAATTTTGTATCTTCACAGGAATTTCCTTCTCTAAGTTGGGAAAGTTTTCTTCCATGATTTTGTTGAATATATTTTCTGTGCCTTTGAGTTGGTATTCTTCTTTTTCTTCTATCCCTATTATTCTTAGGTTTGGCCTTTTCATGGTGTCCCAGATTTCCATTTTGTGTTATGACTTTTTGCCTTTGTTGTTTTCTTTGACTGATGAATATTTCTTCTATTGTATCCTTTACACCAGAGATTCTCTTTTCCGTCTCTTGTATTCCATCGGTTATGCTTGCATCTGTGTTTCCTGTTTGTTTACTCAGATTTTCTATTTCCAGCATTCCTTCTGTTTGTGTCTTCTTCATTGTTTCTATTTCCCTTTTCAGGTCTTAAACTATTTCCTTCATATGTTTAACTGCTTTTTCATGATTTTCTTGGCTTTCTTTAAGGGATTTATTGATTTCTTCCAATTTTTTATTTGTCTTTTCCTCAATTTCTTTATTGATGTCTCCCAATTTTTTTGTTTGTAATTTCCCCAGTTTCTTTAAGGGAACTTTTTATTTCCTCTTTAAGGCCTCTAGCATCTTCATGAAGTTATTTTTAGGGTTGCTTTCTTCTGCTTCTTCTACATTGTGATGTTCAAGTCTTGCTGCTGTAGAAGGGCTAGGTTCTGGTGATGCCATATTGCTCTTTATGTTGTTGTATGTATTTTTGCACTGACATCTACCCATCTCCTCCTCCAATAGGTGCAAGAGTTGCCTGTGTCTAAGTGAGCTGCTACTGGTCCATTCTGTGCTTGCTGTGTCTGTGTCTCAGGGGGCCTTTCTGGGTCCAGCCTTAGCTCTTGGTCTAATTGGAGCTGGCAGATTCTGTATCTCAGGGAGCTGCTCTTGGTCCAAACCAAACTAGCTGATTCTGTGGCTCAGGGAGCTGCTCTTGGTCTTATCAGGGCTCTTGGTCCAATAAGAGCTGGTGGATTATTTGTGTCAGGAAGCTTCTCTTTGTCCAATGAGAACTGGTGGATTCTGTGTCTCACAGAGTTACTGGGGTTGCAGGTGAATGGGTATTGGGGTAAAGCATGGGTCTTGTAGATTTGTGGTGTTTTGGTGGGGGTGCCTGCCTGCAGGAATTTTCCGTGTTGGCTGGCAACTAGGGCAGAGTTGGGTGGGGGTTCCCAAGGACTAGCTGTGTCCCAGTGCCTGAGTCCTAGGGGCAGGACTCTCTGAGTTGGAGGAGAGTCACTCACCTCTTGGTCCAATGAGAGCTCTGAGACATCCTTGAAACATTTGTCCCTGTACTTACTCAGGAATAAGATAATCAAAACAAAGGAAAATTTAAAAAAAAGTCAACAAGTTTCAGTGGGCTAGAGGAGTTGACCACAGATCAGATTACAAGCCTCTTCCTGCAATACATTCAGGCAATTACATGGCATATACAGCAACAAAATCAGATAGCTGAAGTTACTTCTGCCCTATTCAGGAACTTAATACTGATGAACAAAGAATGGTGTAGAAAGATTATAAAAGAATGAGGTATCAGGACCTCCCTTTCTGAGAAAAGTTAGCTTGTGCAGAGCTACTGTGATATCTTATGACCAAAGAACAAAAGAACACCAGGATTAGACATATAAACAAATTCTATAAAGATTTAAAATATAAACATGGCATTAGGCTGGAAATTAAATAATAACTACAGCAGCTTTAGCCTGAGGATTTTTCTTGGGCACTCTGATCATTAAGAGTTAGTAATACACTGCTCAGGACATGACATTCTGCCTGGGATGGCTTGGAGATTTATATCTGTCTAGCATTTTTGAAGCTGCAGAAGCTGGCAGCCTGAGAATGGGCTGTCATAGGCCTTTAGATTCTTATAAATTGGGTGATGGAGTTGATGAGTAAAAATTATTATAAAAGATAACTTTTTATCAATGATGAGTAAACTTGTGGGAAAACAATTGTAAAAGATAACTGTTAAGTGAAAGAGAAAAAAGTTAAACACATGTCCAAACTAAAAAATGATATGATCTATGTTTTGGAACACTATGAATCTATGCCTGCTTACCGAATTCTGTATAAATAAAGAAGCTCTCTGATTAGTATTCAGTCAGGCTGCAAGATTCTCTTGACCATCTGCCTGGCTCTTCTTCCCTTGCCAACTCCTTATTTCCTCTCCAGGACCAGTGCATTACTGGGGCTTGCCTGGGCTCTATTATTATTATTATTATTATTATTATTATTATTATTATTATTATTATTATTATTTTATGTGCCCTAACCAGTTGTTGTGAAGTTCTGAGTTCTTTTTCTTTTACTCTACAGTGGATGTTTGCTGAGAAGAAAAGGATCGATTCCAGGTTGTTTTTCATTTTTTTTCCCTTGTGCATTCTTCTTCTGTGAAGCAGGAATCTTAAAAAGTTCTTATTAACAAAATTAAACCTGAGGCCAGTTATTGGGGTGAAATGCTGGATGGTCAGAGAGACAGAACAAGCCACAGCTAACCTCACCTGGCCAACTTCTCAGCTGGTCTTGTTTCCTCAGACTGGAGGCCTCTGTGTCCTCATATCCGAATGGCTCTCAGCTGAACTGCTGCTAGAAGCCTGAAAGCTTAACCAGCCAAATGCTTCTAGTTTCTGGTCTTCACGCCTTATATACCTTTCTGTTTTCTACTACCACTCCCTGGGATTAAAGGTGTGTGTCACCATGCCTGGCTGTTTCCAGTGTGGCCTTGAACTCACAAGAGATCCAGAGGGATTTCTACCTCTGGAGTGCTAGGATTAAAGGTGTGAGTGCCACCATTTTCTAGCCTTTGTATCTATTGGCTGTTCTGTCTCTGACCCCAGATAAGTTTATTAGGGTGCACAATATTTTGGGGAACACAATACCACCACACTTCTGGTTCACTTCATAGATGGAAATGGTTATGGCCCTCAACTAAGTTGTTGAATTGTTATGATTTATATTATTATTAAGTCATAAAATGAAAATATACTTGAATTTTCTCTTATATTTTCATCTACCAGTCTTGTAATGATGAATTACTGTGAAATAACAATTGCTTCCTTATTCTGCATCTTGAACTAAATTTTCTATTTATTTTCATGAGTGCTAGGAAACACAGCTTTTAAAGACACAAGTAATTTTATGAATCATCTTAATTATTTAGATATAGACATCTAAGGAAACTGAAGCCTACCATTCCTATGATCCAGCTTCTCAAATATCAAGAAATCTACCTAGAGAGGAGGGAGTACCATTAGCCATTGTCCGTCTTTATTCTTGGCACAGAAAACCACAAAGAAGTCTCCCCTTGGTGGAGAACTAAAAAACACAGAATTCACTGTGATAATTTTTGTAAGCACATAGTCTCTTGGAGAGACAAAAATTGCAACTATTTGGATTGCCTGTCTTCAGTAGATTCTAAAGTTGAATGAGAAAATAAATGACAATATTTGGATATATATTTCTTTTAGTAATATCTCAGAGTCATTGATAAAAACACAAATTTGCTATTAAAAGGAAGTCTCAAAGTTAATTTGTTGAGGCAGTTAAAGCATGCATGTGTAAAACCAGTACGTCTTTGAGAGAAATCTTAAAAGAGGAAAGTTAAAATGAGAGATTGGGACAATGCAGGGAAGAAAGGAAGTAATGAAAGAAAGAAAAACGTGTGAATATGTGCAGCACAGCTGTGGGTGCGATGATTTCTTATCACTGTTTGTTCTCCTGGAGCACACAAAACATTTCTGAGAAAAAGGGAACAGTTGGACATTGGACAGTGCTACCTGGGATGGTAGAATGCCAAAGTTTTACACTGAGGGTGAGAATGTACCAAGAGTTATGTCAGTAGCCCTAGAGACAGTAACAAAGTTAAAAATACAGCGATGATAATAATGTTCTTTCTTTGTTTTGTTTGTTGTATTTTAGAGACAGGGTTTCTCTGTGTAGCTTTGGAACCTATCCTGGAACTAGCTCTGCAGATCAGGCTGGCCTTGAACTCACAGAGATCTGCCTGCCTCTGCCTCCCCAGTGCTGGGATTAAAGGTGTACACCACCACCGCCCAGCCAATAATGTTGTATCAAATAAATACACTGATATTTCAGCAAACACACCAGGATAACTGCATTATTTGCAGTAACTTGTTTAATCATGATAAGACCTGGGAAATATAATTTAATTTTCTAGTTCATAGTAATAGATAGCTTACAATCACAGAGGTTACTTTAGGGCATAAGCTAGACTGAGAGGAATTTTCCAGAGTCCTGTCTATAGAAAAGCTCAGAGTTTCAAAGTACAGCTTGCCTTCCATTTAAAGCCTTGCTCTGAAGTTTTAGATTTTAGCATTTGGAGCAGCAGGTGCGAGGTTCGAACGATACCTTCATTCTCCATCTTTCCTCAACACTTGACATTTGATACAGCATCTCTTTTGTATTTCTTTCCTAACTTGGTTCTAATGCTCTTCCTCATTCAGTTTCACAAGCAAATTTTCAGCTGACCGTACTTTGAAAACGATGCCTTTGGAAGGAAGAATTTCTCTATTTTGAAATCAAATCCTTTCCTCTCATTCCCATTAATTCATCTTCAGTTACATATATAATTAGACTTTGCCCAAAGTCATGTCTCTATGCCCAACTTTGTTGCTTCATCATCTGTCAAGATGCAGATCCAGGTTTGGTGGTGTGGTAATATGGCCTGTATTCATTGACCTGAACACAGTAAATAGTAAAGGAGGGCATCTATTCTCTTCAGAGGTTCTGGAAATTCAACAGCTGAAAAGTTGTTGTTGTTGTTGTTTGCTTGTTTGCTTTTGCATATCTGAAAATTATTATTTTCATTTAAAACTCTAAATACTCTGTTTCTTTCTTTTTTAAATTTTTTATTTTTATTTTATTTTATTTATTTATTTATTTATTTATTTATTTATTTATTTATTTATTTTGGTTTTTCGAGACAGGGTTTCTCTGTGTAGCTTTGCGCCTTTCCTGGAACTCACTTGGTAGACCAGGCTGGCCTCAAACTCACAGAGATCCTCCTGCCTCTGCCTCCCGAGTGCTGGGATTAAAGGCGTGCGCCACCACCGCCCGGCTGTTTCTTTCTTTATATCTAATTTGGTAAATTAATTTTAAAGCTTTATTAAAAGTTTCATAGATGACTATTGTATTTCTATCATTTCCATAATTCCTGTTGCTGGTTAAATCCTGTGCTGTTCCCCTTAAAAATCTCTTGTGTTAATGACCTCTTCTCTAACTACAACTGCTACATAAAAGTACTGTAGCGTTGTTCCTATGTCTGATGTACATGTGTCTAGAGTTGGCCACTTAGAAGGAGAACCAATAGGGAACCTTGTACCTGAAGAATAGTGATTTTCTTCTCAGCAGCCACTGACTGCCTGTAGCTCTTCTTTGAGCACTTGGTGCCTTTGATCTTCCCCTGTCTGTGTTGTCTTGTCAGTTGGTGGGGTCATGATGCAGGTCTTGTTTTCACATCCATATCATTTACATTTCCTGGGTATAGATGTAAGTCAATTAACCAAGACAATGATGAGCCAGACAACGTATCATGGTGGGGCAGCGGTTGCTTTTATACCTTGGAAGTTCTAACAGTTAAAGTGATGCAAGGCCTCTTCAATAGGTGGGAATTAGTGCTTGGTATTGTAACTATAGGCAACTATGGAATCCTGAGGTGCAAAAAATATTTGCCATTTTCTTAAATCAATATCTCTTCCTCTGTTTTCTAAATACTTGTGTTTGTGCCCATAGACAACTCTAAGCTGACATTCCTCACTAAAGGAATATCTAATGTAGCATACAGAGGCCACTAGAAAGATCCACTAGAGAGCAAAATACAGAGACGTTATTGTAAGACACCTAACCTAATGAATGCTTGTTCAATACAATTACTACAACTAAAGTTCATGGTACATCACTAAATACAGGATGGACAATTAAAAGAGCTAAAAAAATTTCTATTTGATATGTCGCGGATGAAACCTATTTTTCGTGTGTGTGTATGTGTGTGTGTGTGTGTGTGTGTGTGTGTGTGTGAGTGACTGACTGTCATTTGTGTTTAATGTGTCTGGTAGTGCATGCTGGTATGTATGCATGTCTAGAGGAAAAAGAATTACAATGCCCATCCCTGCTCCTCTCCAGTTAATGCTGCTTAGGGTCTCTCACAAAACCCCAGGCCTCCTGTTCTGATTATACTACACTGTCAGACCATCCAGCTTATAGGATCCTCCAGTCTCTCTTCCTTCGCTTTCCCTTTCTCTTAACTTCTCTCCTGATTGGCTCCCATTCCCTCCCTTCTCTTCTAAATCCTGTTTCTTCTACTCTAATCAAATTTCCTCTGGTCTTGTTCACCTAGGTTCAACAGAATCTACTGAATTTGTTCGTATAGAAAGATATTTATTAGATTTGTTACAGCCTAGTATCGCATCCACAACTGTCTGACTCCAGAGTCTCAGAACTGGTATCAGTTAAATGTCTGATGGCCTCAAATCCCAATCTAGTTCCAAAGGCCTGGAACATTTCTGGAGAGAAATTAGTCTTCAGTCCCTATGGGAAGTCTGCAGTACTGGTGTTCTTATATCGAAAGAGATTGTCAACCAAAGCAACACCAAAAGTGGCAGTGGAAGTATCAGAGCAGATAAACTCCCCAGCAAGACTAAACTGAGGTGTCCAAAATTAATTATTTTTCCTCATGTTTCTGTATGTCTAGCCCAATTCACTGAAAATTGCTGCCATGTTTAGGGTTTTTCTCCTGATTTCAATTAAGGTAATTAAGAATATTTTGAATTACAGGGCCATAAGCCAGGTTGTTCTAAATAATCATAGATTCTACAAATTGTCAAGTTGCCAATATTAACCATCAAGATTCCTCTCTCCTATACATCCCTCCCATGCCCTTTTCTCTTGTTTCCATCTCCTAGCCTCAGTTACTATTTTATTTTCTTGTTATTGTGACAAAACTCCTGATTCTAAGCTACTTACCTATAAAAAATTTTGTTTGCTTTAGTATAAGTGAATTCAATCTTTTAAAAAAGTTTTAGACAGAGTAACTTACAACCTCTTTATTGAAATAAGTGGTTTCTGTCATATGATGTTGTAACTTCCAGGGTTTCACAGTCGATAATGGGTTTGTTGACTGATCTTGTTTGCTTGGCAAGCAGCACAGACCATACTATTTGTGTTGGAAACACGGCTTGGCTATAAACATGTCCTTAATTTCAAGGCTCTGGTAGTAAAACTTCATAAAATCTGTCTTCTTTCTCTAACCTTAACACACAATTTATGTGAAAGTTACATTCATGTGTAGCATGATTCTTAAAAGTTCTTATTAATAAAATCAACCTTGAGCCGGGTATTGGGGTGAACACTGGAAGGTCAGAGAGACAGAACAAACCACAACTAACCTCACCTGGCCAACTTCTCAGCTGATCTTGTTTCCTCAGACTGGATGCCCCGAGCCCTCATCCAGAATGGGTCTCAGCTGAACTGCTGCTCAAAAACCTGAATGCTTAACCAGGCCAAATGTTTCTCCAGGCCAAATGCTTCTCCAGGCCAAATGCCTCTAGTTTCTGGTCCTCACGCCTTATATACCTTTCTGCTTTCTACCACCACTCCCTGGGATTGAAGGCATGCTTTCTGGGATTAAAGGTGTGTATCACCGTGCCTGGCCATTTCCAATGTGGCCTTGAACTCACAGAGATCCAGAGGGATTTCTGTCTCTAGAATGCTAGGATTAAAGGCGTATGCTACCACTGCCTAACCTCTATGTTTAATATTGTGGCTGTTCCGTCTCTGACCCCAGATAAGTTTATTAAGGTACACAATATTTTGGAACACAATACCACCACATTCATGTCTTCTGTTCTGCATACTACATGGGTAGATGAACATTGCTTTTTTAAGGCAATTGTACAACATGTAATGTAACTCATAGGAATGATGTGATTTATAGTAAAGCACCCATTAGCTTGAACAATTCCTAAATTATATTCATTCCATAGCTTTAGAAGGTTGAAAACAGAGTAACAGAGGAAATGAAAGGCTTCCAAAATTAAGGAAAAATATAAATGAAAATATTCTATAACTAAATTTGAAAATTAAGTTATTCATTTATAATTCTGAATGATAGTGCTATTATGTCTTTTATTTTAATGATACTTAACTGTGAGACTTTCTGTTTCGAAACTGCTTTTGGTAAGAGTAGAAAGTTTTCCTATTGATTAGGGTTAACTCACTTGTATTTCATAAGACTTTATTATCTTGTGCATGTAAGATTGCATTCATTGACTAGGATTTTACAAATAATGCTTATTTGTACATGGAAACAGGAAGCTATAGAGATACTAATGTTTTTTGAGGCTGTACTTGCACTTAATATTTAAATAGAGCCTTGCCCTTCCTGTGGTGGCACTGGGAAACAACCAGCTGCAAAACCTTCTCCCTATAATCTGCCCTGCCTGCAAAATGTGCCAGGGCCAAAGGTGGCAGAGAAGTTGGGGGTATGGCCAACCAATGTCTGATCTACCTAGATGCCCATACCATGAGAGGGAGCCCATGCCGACCATGCCTGGATGGCCAGAAACCAGAGTCTGGATGACCCAGAGTCCTAGGATTGAATCAAAAAACCACTGGCTAAACAAAGAAATGATTCCTAATGATGTTCTGCTAAACTCATGCTATGCTCATAGATTGATGCCCAGCCCTATCATGGCTTCTTCCAGCAGTTAATGTGTACAGATGCAGAGACTCTCAGCCAAACATTAAGTGGATCTTGAGGAATCCTGTAGGAGAAGGAGAGAAAGGATTGTAGGAGCCAGAGGGGTCAAGATCATTAGGAGAACACCACACATGAACATAACGAAACAGGGCTCATAGGGGCCCACAGAGACTGAAAGGCCAATGATGATACCTGCATGGGTCTACACTAGGTCCTCTGTATTATGTTATGGTTGTTTAGATTGGTGTTCTTTTAAGACTCCTAACAGTGCCAGCAGTGGAGGCAGGATGGGAGTGGAAGGATGATCTTTGACTCTTTGGCCTGCTCCTGGGACCCTTTCCTCCTACTGCGTTGCCTTGTCCAGCCTTGATATGAGGGTTTGTGCCTAGTCTCATCTTGTTATGTCTTGTTTGGTTGATAACCATGGGATGTCTGATATTTCCCAAAATGAAACTTAAGAAGAGTATATTTGGGCTACAGGGAAGGAGGGAGGGTTTAGGAGCAATGGAAGGAGGGGAATCTGCATTCCAGATATATTATATGAGAGAAGAATAAGTAAAAATAATAATAAAAAACAGTAGAGCCTTGCCAAGTTATATGTTTGACTTTGTTCTGGCTTCAGTAGAATTCAACTTATATGACTGAATGTTTGGCACTTTACATGCTAAGAGAAATCCTTCAAATATATTAGAATTCTACCTCTGCAATATTATGCACATAAAATAATGAACAGAATCTTGTTATGTATTATTGATTGGAAAAAATAATTTAGGAATTGCATATACGATTTGAATTATCTTCTTAACAATAGATGGCATTTTTATTTTGCCTTTTTTATTTATTTTTAAACAATTTTATCGCATGCAGTATGATAAATGAATAATTATACACTCTGTGACCACCATATCAAGATAATTATCCTTTCCATAAAAATAGAGGGACGAGTGGACAAACGAATGGAAACGCATGAACTGTGAACCAATGGCTGAGGGGCCCCCAACTTGATCAGGCCCTCTGAATGGGTGAGACAGTTGATTGGCTTGATCTGTTTAGGAGGCATCCAGGCAGTTTGACCGGGTCATGTGCTCAGTGCATGAATTGGCTGTTTGAATCCTGGGGCTTAGTAGAGACCCTTGGCTCAGCCCGGGAGGAGGAGACTAGAACTGCCTGGGTTGAGTCCACCAGATTGATCTCAATCCTTGGGGGAGTCTTTGCCCTGGAGGAGATGGAAATGGGGGGTGGGTCGGGGAGAGGGGGGTGGGGCGGCAGGAGGGAGAATGGGGGGAATCTATGGCTGATATGTAAAGTTGAATTATATTGTAAAATAAAATAAATAAAAATTTTGTTAAACTTGTAATTATTGTTCACACTTATGGAATAATCTTAGTTCTTCTTAAAAATACGTTTTAATTGATTGAATTAAATCACTTCCCCACCCTGCCTTTACTCCTTCATATCCTTCCCAAGTACCCTCTGGGACACCTCTCATGTTTTCTTCACTCTCAGTTTGACAGCTTTTATTTAATCATTTTATATATATATATTCATATATATTCAAATATAAATATATATATATTTGAAGTCCAGTACAGCAAAAGCTAATACTTGGAGTTTTTGGAAATGAAGAGCAATGTCTCTCTGAGTTCTTTTTAGGGAGAAAAGAGAACAGCTTTATCTTACAGCATGGTGTACTTAAAGAGTAGGATTACTGGTAGTGTCAGGCCTTATTTTCAATTTTAGATGTCAAA
The DNA here is from genome assembly GCA_902168325.1 of Peromyscus nudipes. NCBI lineage: Eukaryota > Metazoa > Chordata > Mammalia > Rodentia > Cricetidae > Peromyscus > Peromyscus nudipes. The sequence goes on along the minus strand of CABHPH010107220.1, from coordinate 11,993 downwards.
AAGGCTTACAGCTACTCCCTGACATACTTGTTCCAAAAGTGCACCTGAATTCCTTTTCTTTTTTGGCTACCACATTGGTCTGCAGCTTTACACGGAGAGATGCGAACACCAAGGGGTGGATTAATTGAATCACTGGTTATTTTTCAAAGTAGGTTTGCACTTGATAAAAAGTTTATGATTCTGTGTTAGTTGGCTTATATGTATATGGTTTCAAGACAGACCACTCTACATTGGACCACCAATAGATGGGGGTGTATCCCTTGGAGAGGCTAATTCTTCTTTTTCCATGAGTCATTCATTGTGTATAGGTCTTTGTCTAGGGTTAGTACTTTGCAAAAATTTTCCCCTTACATGTTAGTATAACATTGGTATTGCCATTATTCCTCTCTTTTTATGAAATTGTTATCAGAAGAGATTGTTTCCATGCAAACTCCTGACATTCAGGTTCTTAAAAATCTTCCTTCCACTTCTTCTGCAATGTGGCTGGATCCACAGAAGAAGGAGCTGACATGTAGATTAACCATTGGGTCAGGAGTGCCCACAATCAGTTAATCTTTGCATTGTGTTTTTTTTTTTTGTTTTGGTGTCTATTTGCCATAAAGAGGTTTTTATGATGAGGTATGGTAACTACATTCTGTGATAAGGTAATATTTAGAATGTAGCAAGGCAGTATGCTGGACTGGTAACTACATTCTGTAATAGGATAAGATTTAGAATGTAGTAAGAAAGTATGCTAGACTAGCAGAGTCTGCAGTAGACTATTTTTTTAGGTCCATGATCACACTACCTCTTGAAATCTCTCCAGTGCCAGGCATGGTACTATTGAGATCACCTTGAGTTCAATTAGACGACAAAATTGGAAAATGTAAAAGAAATGGGCAATTTTCTGGATAGGTATCACATGCCCAAAATTAAATCAAGACCAGATAAAGAATTTCAATACTCCTAATACCTCCAAGGAAATAGACACAGTCGTTAAAAGTCTCCCAATTAAAAAAAGCCCAGGACCAGATGTTTTCAGTACAGAATTTTACCAATAATACCAACACTATTCAAATTGTTCCACACAATAGAAACAGAAGGAACATTGCCAAACTCGTTTTATATTTACTTCTGAGGGCAAATCTTGAGTGTGGCTATTATTGCTTACTGTTTTGGAGATCTGTGGCCAGTACTTTATATAAGCGTTCCTGTCATACCAGACTCTTGGATTTTGCTTTAAAAATGTATGACATCCAGGCCCCAGGTGGAGCTCCGGGAGTCCAATTGGCGAAAAGGAGGAGGGTTTATGTGAGCAAGAGTTGTTGGGACCAGGGATGGATGGAATACAGGGACAAGTGGCCAAACGAATGGAAACACATGAACTGTGAACCAATGGCTGGATCAGGCCCTCTGAATGGGTGAGACAGTTGATTGGCTTGATCTGTTTAGGAGGCATCCAGGCAGTTGGACTGGGTCCTGTGCTCAGTGCATGAATTGGCTGTTTGAAACCTGGGGCTTAGTAGAGACCCTTGGCTCAGCTGGGGAGGAGGGGACTAGACCTGCCTGGGCTGAGTCCACCAGGTTGATCTCAACCCTCGGGGGAGTCTTTGCCCTGGAGGAGATGGAAATGGGGGGTGGACCGGGGGGAGGGGGGCGGGACGGGAGGAGGGAGAACGGGGGAATCTATGGCTGATATGTAAAGTTGAATTATATTGTAAAATAAAATAAAATAAATTAAAAAAAATGTATGACATCATGAGAAGTATTTACCATTCATACTGTGAATTTCCATTCAAGATGTAATTAGGAAAAGAATCATTTTGATTAGCTGATGTATTTTATTTTGTTATATTTTAATACTATCTCTTAGAAGCCTGTTCCTATCTAATGACAGACAGAAAGGTAGTGAGTTGGGATGAGAGAGAGGAACTGGAAATAACTAGAGTGAGGGGAACCATAATCAGGATATATTTAGTGAGAAAATAATCTATTTTCAGTCAAAGGAAAATGCTAGTTTCTTATATGGATTTAGCATAAATTCTTAGATTGAATGAACTAACTGTTTCATATTTTATGAAACCTTAAGTCTATGTTATTTACCACATTAAATCACTATAGAGGTATAGAGTAAAGGAAAATATCCTCTTTGTAGTGAAATGCAGAAAATACGGGCTATAGAACATTTGTATTCATAATTGTTATAATTTTTCAAAGGATGTTGCTTTCAAGGAGTAAAGCAAGAAATTTTCTATGTCATATTATATTTATTTAGTGTTTATGTGAATGTGTGTGTCTGTGTGTGTTTGTGTAGCTATGTCTCTGTGATAACAAATATTCCACAACAAATGTGTGGACATTAAGGGAGAGTCCATAGTTATCAATTCTTTCTGTAATCTCGTTCCATAATACCAACTCTGATATTCAAGCATATGTGAAAGCCTTAGACACTGAGCAACAGCCAACGCCCAATTCGATACTCTTTGCTTCATTCTACATGTCAAAGACATCAAGAATTTCTTTACAAATTTGTCTCACAAAGGAAAAGGTATTTCATTCTTTAAAGGTTTTACCTGTGGGGTTTCCAACTCTTCATATTATCTGAAGTGGAAAATGAGAAAACATATGAAAACATCTTTCACTTCATGGAGATAATTACATTTGGTTATTTTATTACTTTTTGTGTCCTAATAAAATTATTTAAATCATGCCAGGAAGTTTTAATAAAAGCCTTGCTTAAATAATCTAAATTCATGGATAAAAAACAAAACAAAACTACATGTTTCTTTTTAAAAGAACAGGTCAAAATTAATTGTTTAGGCAGGGAATAGTTATTTAAGTCAAAATCAAATTGCCTGTATTAGAGATCTTAAAAGGAGAGAGTGGAATTTTAGTGTAGACAGAGAAAAAAGAAAGGAACAAGAAAGGAGGAAGGAATGTATGAAGGACAGAAAGAAGGAAGGAATGAAAGAAGGAAGGAAAGAAGGAAAAAAGGAAAAGGTAGGAAGAAATGTGCACATAATGGCACAGAGGGGATCTTTATGTCCATTTGTTCTCCTGTATTGAACAAAGTACTTCTGGGAAACTCAGGGTATTTTGACATTGGAAAGTGTAGACTTTAATGATAGAATATTAACATGTTTACACTGAAAGTGGGAACAGAACATGAGTTTATAACAGTATCACTTGGACAAATGGTGCAGATAACAGTACAGTGTTAATAATAATATTATGACAACTACATACACTGATATTCCATGTAACCATGGATTTGGATAACGGTATTGTTTGCAGTTACTTGTTTAAACATGATAACCTTCCTTGGGAATGTAATTTACATTTTCTAGGTCATATCAATAGATAAGTTACTTTCAGGGGTGACTTTCAAGTGTGGGCAAGATCAACATAGAGGTGGTTTTCAGAGTCTTGGTTGGTGGAAAGTTCAGGAGTTATATACATATAGGTACATATCAAAGATCAGTGACAAAAAGAGGCCATGAATCTGAAAAAGAGAAAGGAGGGATAAATGAAAGCATTTGGAAGGAGGAAAGGGAAGGGAGAAATCTTGTGCTTTTATCACAATCTAGAATATAAAATTAAATTTAAACATTTTAAAAATTGAGACTGAAATAAACTGTAGGTTTTTTTCTTCTTTCTCTTAAGTGCATGTAGTAGATTAATGCAGTTTAGCATTTGGAGCCATTATTTCTCAAGTCCTGAGGATGCTTATATTTTCTAACTTTTTCAACTGCATTTTGATCAGATCTATGTCACCCAGTGTCTAGTCACACTTCTCGCCTGATTTGAAAACTTAGCCAGACCCAATTAGTCTCTTTACTTCTTGCAGAGTTCGCTCCTTATTTACTTTCAAAAATAGGTCTCAAGTAATAAAAATTTTCTCTATATTATTTCTTTTTTAATCCTTTGTCATCATTGAATAATTTGTTAGTTTCCCTAAAGTCATCATTTTCCATTAAATTCCTTATTGGTACCTTCTTGTTTCTCAAGATCAAGGTCTGAAAGCCAATGGTCACTAACCTGTACATGTCAAATGTCAAGGCCTGACATCTGTTTTGTTCATAGTCCCTGATAAGTTAATACCAAATCTTTTCTGTGCCATACCTAAAATGACCATTATTTTCTTAAAGTAACCTTATCCTGCTTGCCTCTTTTAGGTGTGAGTGTGGTAAGGGTATATTTATGTGTAAGAGTATCTGTGAGTGTATATGCCAGTTTTTTTGCATGTGTAGAGGCCATAGAATGAAGTCATTAATCTCTTTTTATTATTTTTCAGTCTATTCACCTAAGAGTCTTTCAGTTGACTTCAAGGTTTCATATTGATTCATCCTATGGGGTAGGCTGCTTCACAATATTCTACTCTTCTAAGTCTACTCCAATCTTGGGAATAAGGACATTCTAAACCATGCAAACAATTATATTGGTGCTGAGGACCCATACATGTACACCTCAAATACTCTGTCTCACTGAGTAAATATTCACATCTTTGTACTTACTTTTAAAGTGTGCTTTTATATTTTCATAGGTTTTGTAGTGATGCTTCAATCTCAAGATATGCTATAATAATATTTTACCTTTTACTTCCCATCTTTCCCTAGTAGATGTTGCTGAATTTATAATGATGGTGTTATCCTTCTGTTCACAAAAATGTTAAGTAGATGTATCCTCTTTGAATCATTCTTTGTATATCCTTTCATGAATCTAAAAATCTGCCAACCCTGTAGTCAGTCTGTACCAAATCTGTTGCTCCTTCCTGCATCTTAGCTCCTCTGAAATGTCCTTCTCTCCTCCAGAGCCCTTTCCTTTCCTTCCTTCTTCTCCCTCTAGTACTTTAAACTTCTTCTTGATTCCACTATCTACTACCATACTAGTTTAGGTTCTCTTAAGCAAGAAAATAAAAAATAAAAATAAAAATAAAAAATTAATATGAAATAGAAGTATTTATTAGAATAGCCTTCATGGTAAAATATGCAAAGTGCAACAATGGCTTCCTTCATACCAAAGAAGACTAGATGGGTAACTACTCACACCACATGGCAAAGTGTCTCAGTGGTCTCTGAAATACTGGATGGTTTCTGGATATCCATTGGTCTTCACTTCACAAAGGATGACCAAGGAGGTGAGTTTTGATATAAGCAGAGGATGACAGCAATAGTATTAGGAGCTGTAGCCATAGGCATAGCTGTAAGACTCATCACCACAGGTGAAAGACACAAGCATTAGCTAGCAAAAATTACAAGCTTTTTCTCATACATCCTCATATCAGGCTGTGATATCTGGAAGGTAATGGCCAGTTTTGGGGTTTGCTATCCTTTTCCAGTTACCTAATCAAGAAATCCCTCACAGGTACATGCAGAGGCTAGCCATGAGTAAATCTCTTATGCAATGCCTTGTCTCCAGGGTAATCCCAGATCTTGTCTAGATGGCAATCAATATTAACCATCAACCCTCTCCTATCCTTGACTTTCCTTTTCTCCCTGTGGTAGTTTGAATGTAATAGGCCCCCATAATCTTATAGGCAGTGGCACTTTTAGCAGGTGTAGCATTGTTAGAATAGATATGGCCTTGTTGGAGGAAGTGTGGAACCATGGGGGAGGGTGTTGAGATTTCCTATTTTTAGAATGCTGCCCAGCATCTCAGTTGACATCCTATTGCATGCAAGATGTAGGACTCTCAGGTATTTTTCCAGTACCCTGTCTGCCTGCCTGCTACCATGCTCCCCACCATAATAATGGACTGAGCCTCTGAAATTGTAAGCAAATTCCCCAAATTAAATGTTTTCCTTATAAGAGTTTCTGTGGTCACAGTATCTCTTCACAGAAATAGAAAAGATCCAAACTAAAATACAAGTTGGTAGCAGGGACTGGTTTATTGTTGTGATAGGCCTGACCATGTTTTTGTTTGGAGCAATATGGACTTTGGTAGTCTGGATTAGGAAAGAAGTGGAATGTTTTAAGTGCTTCTTAATGGGCCATACTAGTAGGAGCATGGAAGACAGCGGTGCTGATAGTAATTTGATGTACTGTGTGAATCAAGAGGTTCAGAGAGGAATGTTAGTATATGGGCTAGAGACTGGTTTTGTAATATTTTGTTGAAGAAAGTGGCTGCTTTTTACCCATGTCTAAAGATTCTGCCTGAGGCTAACATGAAATAGTTTGGATTAATTCTTGGTAGAGGAAATCTCAAAAGAGCTCAGTATAGACTCTGCTGTGTGGATATTAGTGGTAGCTTTAATGAAGATTTATAATGAAAAGGAGCAAGCTGAGCAGGGTGAATTACAAAATGTAAATTTTGAGGAGAAAAAGAGAATCAGAAAGTTGAATGGAGCTAAATTTTGTGTTTAAGAACAGACTGTCTTTCTTAGGGTCCTGTTTTCTAGGTAGCCTCCCGGGAGTTGTGAGTAGCAGTCTAGTAATCCTTAGTTTTACATCTAGTATCCACTTATGAGTGAGTACATACCATGTTTGTCTTTCTGAGTCTGGGTTACCTCACTCAGAATGATTTTTTTTCTGAATCCTTCTGGACGTGAGGGAGGGTAATGAAGGGCAAGAGTCGAAGGAAAGAGAGCTTAGGAGAGCGGGAGATCCCACCTGGATCAAGAACAGAGAGGGAGAACAAGGAAAAAGAGACCATGATAAATGAAGACCCCAAGGGAACAGGAAGAAGCAAAGTGCTAGAGAGGTCCCCAGAAATCCACAAAGATACCTCCACAATAGACTACTGGCAATGGTTGAGAGAAAGCCCGAACTGACCTACTCTGGTGATCAGATGGCCAAACACCCTAGCTGTCATGCCAGAAATCTCATCCAATGACTGAGGGAACTGGATGCAGAGATCCACGGCCAGGCCCCAGGTGAAGCTCCAGAAATCCAATCAGCAAGAGAGAGGAGGGATTATATGAGCAAGAGATATTGAGACCATGATTGAAAAGCACAGGGACAAATAACCAAACTAGTGGAAACACATGAACTATGAACCAATAGCTAAGGAGACCCCAACTGGATCAGGCCCTCTGGATAAGTGAGACAGTTGATTAACTTGAACAGTTTGGGAGGCCCCCAGGCTGTGGGACCAGGATCTGTCCTTAGTGCATGAGCTGGCTGTTTGGAACCTGGGGCCTATGCAGGGACATTTTGGTCAGCCTGGGCTAAGGGGACTGGACCTGCCTCGATTGAATCTACCAGGCTGAGCTGAATCCCCAGGGGAGTCCTTGCCCTGGAGGAGATGGGAATGGGGGGTGGGCTGGAGGGAGGGCGAGGGGGGGTTCTGGAGGAGGGAGGACAGAGGAATCCGTGGCTGATATGTAAAATTAAATTAAATCATAAAATAAATTAAAAAAAATAAAGAAAGGAGCAGACTAAGAAATGGAATATAGGAAGTAGTAAACTCTGGGCAAGATCTCACCAAACTAGGTTTCCAACTTGTGAGAAGGAACTAAAGAAAAACTTTAGAGGAGTCAGGTGCTGTGGACTGCCTGTTTAATCCCAGCGTTGGCAAGCATAGGCGGGTGAACGTCTGAGTTTGAGGCAAGCCTGATCTACAAAGCAAGTATCAGGCAGTGAAAGACAGAAAGCTGGTGAGGATGTAATTGCATGAGGGAGCCATGTTCCAGCCCAGTAAGCAGCAGAATTTGGCAGCTTTGGCCATGTGGCTCTGGCTTCAGATTTAAGCATAGAACAAAATAGTTATGAAATAATGCCACTGAGGCCAGACATGTATCAGGGGTGTCCCTGAATGGAGGCCTAGTAGAGATGCCTTTGAATGAAGCTGTGAAGTTGAAGCCTGGATTCTTGGTTCCCAAGATGTTGGAGATGCCAGAGTCATAGGGTACCTGCTGAGGAGAGCTGTTAACAGGGAATGGAATTAGCCCAAGAGAAAGAAGTTTGTTGCAGTCAACAAAGCTGAAGAGAGTGGAAGATCTGAAGAACATTTCAACATCAGACATGAGGGTGTAGAGTATGGTGTTTGCCCAGGTGATTTTCAGTCTTGCTTTGTTTCAGGAATTCCTCACTCCTCCCTTCCCTATGTTTTGGAATGATAATATTTCTTGTGTCGTTATATGGTATAAGTATGTGATCTGGTTTTTTATTTTTATTTTTCAGGGGATTACAATTAAAAGATTGCATTAATCTCAGAAGAGACTTTGAACTTTGGAATTTTAAACAATGTTGAGACAGTTATAGACTATGGGAACTTTTGAAGTTGGACTAAATGCATTTTGCATTATGATATTGCTACAAGCTTATGGGGGCCAGAGAGTAGAATGTAGTTGTTTGAATATAATTGGCCCCCCCAATCTCATAGGGAGTGACACTTATAGCAGGTATGACTTGTTGGACTGGATATGGCCTTTTTGGAGGAAGTGTGCCACTGTGGGAAGGGGGGCTTGAGGTTTCCTATGCTCAGTATATTGCCCAGTGTTTCAGTTGACTTCCTGTTGCCTGCAAGATGTCGGACTCTCAGCTATTTCTCCAGTACCACATCTGCCTGCCTGCCTCCATGCTCCCCAGCATGATAATGGACTGAACCTCTGAAAGTGTAATCAAGTCCCCTCAATTAAGTGTTTTTTTTATAAGAGTTGCTATGGTCATGGTGTTTCTTCACAGAAATAGAAGGAAGCCAAACTAAGACACTCCCCTTTTCTCCTATTTGTTCTTGCTCTTCTCCTATATTAGTAACCCTTTTGCTGCTGTGACAAAATACCCACAGAGAAGCAGCTGTACAGAGGAATAGATTATTTCAACTTTGATTTTCAGTGGATGATACTCATCACTACGAGCAGTGTGTGGCAACAGAAACTGAAAGTTGCTAGTCCCATTACATCCATAGTCATAAAAGAAGGGAAATACTAAGTCAGCAAAGTTAATTAAGCCTCAATATCTGCCATCAACTCTTACTCCTTTTATCATGGCTCCACCTAAAAGTTTCAACTTTACAAATAGTACAATCAGGATGAAACCAAGCATTTAAACAAATGTACATCTGGTGAACACTTTTCCTTTTCCTTTAGAGACATCATCATTCTGCCTATGACTCCCATTATATGGTGGCCTTTTCATGAAGCAAAAGTACTTTATTTTCAACTTCCAAGTCCCCATAATTGGTAATAATCACAACAGACTACAAAGTGCAAGGCTTCCTCTGATAGCCAAAACCAAGTCTTAATTGTTAGAGAAACTAATATAAAAAAGTGACATGCTTCTAATACACAATGCTACAAGTAACCATTTATATAGGACATACAAAGGAATGGTGTAAGGTTAAAGACTAGCAGGGTGAAGACCAAACCTAAAGCACTCTTTAGGATAACAATAGAATCAGGTGGACAGCAAGGTACATGGGGCCCTACTCCTCCAGTTTCCCTTTCTGGAGTGCAGGGCCACTCTATTGGCCTGGCTGTGTAGCTTTTTTCAGATGATATCTCCTAGGTCAGACAACTCCAATCTGTGGGGGAATCTGTGCTTGGTGTTAACAATTACAACTCCATGCTGAAGCTTTCTAGGGCCTTCTCAAGGCCCTCTCAGGGATTCTAACTTTGTCCCACATTGCCTGGGATCTGACATTCTTTAAAATGCTGGAGGGAGACTCAAAGGTATTCTCAGTCTTTCCTCTTCTGTGCTTGAACAGTCAGAATATATGTGTACATCTTTTGATTGGTGTTTCAACCCACAGTTTGAGCCTGGATCCTCTGGAACAGAACTGTAACATCTTCTGTGATCTGATATTGGGAAATGCATCCTGGGACAGTTGCTTTGCAGGAACAGGGAACTGCTTCAGTAGCATTCTGACTTTTTCCATTTACAGGAACTTCATTCACTGGTTTGGAGTCTATGGTGGTTATAGTATTGCCTTCATGCCAAACTTCTCTCAGTTTAAAGCAGATGGTTTGTTTTTAACAGTTAGAGCTAGTTTCTCAGCAATTGCTTTGTATTCAGCTTTTAATCTAGCTTGAGCCCTTTTCCTCCCCAAAAGGGAAAATTTTCTATCTTTCTCTTCTACTTGCTCTTTACCAGTGTCCATAGAAATAAGAAAGGTAAGAGGTAGCACTTCGAGAGTCTGAATGCTACAGTGTCTGGAAATTTCCTGTGACATAAATATTAATATCTATAACTTTTAAATGCAGCCTATACCACTGTATCCAAAAATTTATATTTAAGTTCTTAGGCAGAATACAAAGGAGCAACCTCAAAGATATCTTCATTTTAGAGTTTTTGTACCCTCTTAATAACCCTATGAGCCTGGCTATCTGCAATGGTTTTTCCTATAGATTTCTATACTAAAACTGAAATCTAGAGTTTATTTAGCACTAACAGCCCATTTCTCTCAAATTATCAATACATCCACAGTTCACTAGCTAATTCTTGCTGTTGGCTACCATATTGGAAAGCATACTTTCAGCATTCACAGAGAAAATGTGGTACAATAAAGAGGAGACTGATTTTAATTAGACATAGATAACATCAGATATTGCCTTGTTTTGTACTACGTGAGCCTGTGTGACTGTGTTTTGTTGGTTCATAATTTTTCCATGTATGCAAGCTAATTAAAGAATTAAATTGAGTGTATTATTCAATTTCTGACCTAAAGCTTATTTATATTTTAAAAAAATGTGGTCATTACTCACATCAAGAGCTTAGCCAATTGTCAAAATATACACTTTCTCCACTACAGACATTTATTTAGCATAGAACTCATTATGCTAAATATAGTATGGACTATTCCTCCTAGAGCCTCGATGGCTCTCTTTCGACATGTTCTAATAGGCTGTGATGTGGCCTAACTCAATGACCTCATCTGATGTCATCTTTGCAGGTTTGACACTTGCTCTAGTTGTGTTGACATTTCTATTGTTGTCATTGATGTTTCTCCAGTCATCTAAGTTCTTTTTCTGTGACCCTTAATCTCTATTGATTGCTTTATCTCCCATCAAAGCATGGTCTAGTTTGCTCTTTCAATTCAAAGCTAAAGTCATGCCTTTAGTGAAACATTCCCTAAATATCTAGTCTGAAAGGACACATTATTGAACTTATGCTCTATTAGATTTCTTTCATAATTTCACTAATTATAATGTTCATCAGAAATTACTTCATTTATTGCTATAGTTATAGTTATATGCATTTTTCTCCTTCCCTTAGAGGAATTTGTAGAATAGCAACCAGCCATATACATTGCTATGACTTAGGGTCCTATGTACTTGAAAAAATGAGAAAATTCCCTTAACACTTGTTAAGATATGGGGAAGTTTCTTCTCATCTGTACTACTGTATTATTTCATAGATTTACTAGTATGGAGAAGGATGAAGAATGTTAAGTTTTTATTTTGTATTATAGTGGGTATAAAGATATTTGGCTAAGGGCAAAAGCTAGCAATTTCATATGCACTTCATATCCAATGAATGGTAGAGAAGATGTATATTTCTCAAATCCAAAGGTATTTACATAATGCCTTTTTTATTTATTTGCATACAAAGGCTTGCTATGTAACTAAGGATTGTCATACTCAGAATCTTCATTTTTTTTTCATCCTCCTGTTTTTGGGATGGCAGTGAATTCTACAATTTTTTTTCTGAAAATAACACAAATATTTAAATAATTAACATTTGAGTAGGAGAAGTAAAAAGAGCTCAATATATTATTCTGTTTAAATTGGAATGGAAATAATAAAAATATTTGCAAACATAATTATAGCTATACTTGCATCAATTATAGTTTCCCTGTCTTAGTAGAGTACATCAGAAGTAAGATGTACTCCACCAATACTATTAATAAGATACACTAATCAAATAATGCATGTCCTGAAATGACTTTCAGTACATTTTCCATGAGAGTTTCTGAAGGACTTTCACCTGTTCACATCCTCACCACAAATCTTTTAGATTATGGATAAAAAACTTATTCTGTAAATATGTATTGATAAACATTGTAAAGTGTACCTTTTGCAGCATATAAATAGGCACTAGAAAGAACACTGACAACTTCAAAGCAAAATGAAGTTC
>CABHPH010107219.1:11240-44867 GCA_902168325.1 Peromyscus nudipes | reverse complement strand
TTTTTTTTTTTTTTTTTTTTTTTTTTGGTTTTTCGAGACAGGGTTTCTCTGTGTAGCTTTGCGCCTTTCCTGGAACTCACTTGGTAGTCCAGGCTGGCCTTGAACTCACAGAGATCCGCCTGGCTCTGCCTCCCGAGTGCTGGGATTAAAGGCGTGCACCACCACCGCCCGGCCTCAATATGTGATCTTTTATAACCTTTTTCACAATGTATAATATTTTCAGAGTTCATCTGTGTTGAAATATTCGAACTTAATTTCCTTTTATGGCCAAATAATAATTGTATTGTTTGGTTATATCACGTTGTGTATAATCTTTAGCTGATGGGTATGTATGCTATTTTGATTATTAGTTAATAATGCTATTATGAGCATTTGTGGTTAAGTGTGTGTGTGTGTGTGTGTGTGTGCATATTTTTGCACTTGAGGTGCTGCTTTAAAACTATATTTCTTATAGTGCGGGTAACTGAGTCCAGGGTCTCAAGTATACTAGACAAGTACTCTATCATCGGCCCACACCCCAGCCTGGAAGTTTATTTTAAAAGGAGCATATTCACTTGACTGGGTCTGAATGACGAGGTTCTTAGAATGTTTGGCTTCATCTGCTACTTTCTTTTAGTCAGTTTTTCTTGTTACAGTGTTAGGTACACACAGAAACACACACACACACACACACACACACACACACAGTTTCTCTACTTTGTGTTTCTTTTGAGTGAAAATTTGACTACATTAAGTAGGTTTCCTGAAAGGTAAGGTCTTTCTGTGTGGACACTTACATTAAAGGTGATTAAAATAAAATAGTCTGATAAAATTTCAGTTTATTGAAGTTCTTTTCTTAAAGATTTGTTTTTATTTTATGTTAATGAATTTGCCTGCATGTGTGTATATATACCATATGTTTCTGGTGTCCATAGAAGCCAGAAGAGGGTGTCAGAATCCCTGTATCTGAAATTATGAATGGTTGTAAGCCACCATGTGGGTGCTGGGTCCTGAACCTGTGTCCTCTGTAGGAGCAACAAATTTCTATAACCATTGAACCATCTCTTCCACCTCCATTTTATGGAAATTCTTAAGGAGAGGTTGCACATTATTTTCTGTGTTAAGTTGGGGCTTATTAGTGAGCCATGTTAATAACATTATTTAAAATGAAATGGAACAGAGAAGGCAAGAGTGAATTTCTCACAGTAGGGATAAATGTTCATGGAGGCTTTCTTTTAGTTAAACATTATGAATCAGGTCAAGATAGGAAATTTGGGGCTAGATAGATAGCTCAGCAGTTAAGAACACTTGTTGCTCTTACACAGGACCCAGGTCTGATTTCTAGTACCCACAAGGTGGCTCATAATCCTCTGTAATTCCAGTTCCAGGGGAGTCTGATGCCCTTTTCTGCTTTTACAGGCATATACACTTTGTACATGTGAATTACATTACATGCAGGCAAACATATTTACATTACATAAAAATAAACCTTTAACCAAGCATATAAAATGCATGTGCGTGTTTTGTGTAAAGAGTTATACTAAAAAGAAGCTTGATGCCTCTGGATTGGGATATACTATGGTAGTCCTGTAATTAGCATTGATTCCTTCCCATTTTGTTTTTATATTTTGGAGTATTGAGGTACTATTCAGTGTGGAGTATCTAAAGCCTGCTGTATGCTATGCATCCTAACAAAATATGGTTTTATTCATTTGTTGTATTTAATGTAATGAGGAACATAGAGGGTGAGATTTTATCTTTTAATGATTATATATGATTTTGTGATAATGCTGTGACTAAGGATATATATTTTAATTGCAGGAATTTATAACCCATGGGATTATATGGTAAATGATCTTGCCAAGGAAGAGACTTAAAAATGATGGTAAGTACAGCTATTTTTTAAAATCACATTTGTTTGTTTATCAGTGTCACATGTAGCATAGTGTGTGCATGGGGAGATGATCGAACAGGTTTCAGGAATTGATTCTCTCCTTCCACCCTCTGGGTCCTGGGGATCAAACTTGGGTTGTTGGGCTTGGCATCAAGTGCCTTTACCCACTGAGCTGTCTCCCTGACCACTGTGATCAAGCTGTTTTAAAAACTGACTTTAGGTTTTCCGTGTTTGTTGTTTACTTCTCTTTTTCCTACTTCCTGCCGTCTATTCTTCATCTGTAAAATCCAGTCTTAGTCACTGTTTCAGGCACGGCTGCTGCCTCGGTCTGACACTTGTGGAATGTGGGATAGGAAAACAGGTGAGGACCAGCCTCTCTTGTTACAAGTAAATCCAAGCTAAGTTCCTGGGCTGCCTTATCCTGGATGGGCACTGAGGTAGGGGACCTAAGAAAGGAAGCAAGCAAATGTGCTGTCATTCCTGACACTTTGACAACTCAAAGTCTCCATGCACGTCTATGTGCCTGAAACTACTCAAATGGAGGGCTTAGGAAGAGGGAATGTAGTCTTGCCCAAGTCCCTCCTTGGAAGATTTGAATATAGGAGCAAGTCTCAGAAGTATGTAGACTGTGGTGAACATTCTGAGTAATTGATTTCTTAGAGTGTATTGGGCAAGATTTAAATATAACTTAATGCTGATGTTTATTGCTTTTATTTGAAACATTTAAGTATTTGAACAAGCCTGTGTAAAATCTCTGTGTAGCACTAGGTGGCACACTATGACTTTGAGTCAAAAATTTGTTGAGATCTGTAAGAAAAGAACCTGAGTAAGAATGCTGTTGAAATAGACATCTATAAAGTGATTATGTATCTCATACTCATTGATTGTATTACAAATTTAATATTTAATCATACTAGAATGATTAAAAGTATTATGATACTGACATGTTTGTAAGAATTAAGTTATTAAAAAATGATCAGATTTTGAGTTTTTACTGAGAGGAGCACGTTCAGCACGTTACAGAAATCATCCATAATATGAAATGAAAACTGTTCTGGGCACATACAAGATGAATAGTAATATTTTTACATGTTAAATGTTATAATAAAGAATAAAGACAATCCTCAAGCTGGTGGCTTTTTCTCTGTCTTTCTGCATTAAGTACAAAAGAACTAAGTTGGTAATAGTGATGTTCATAGGAGAAAGGAGCATTCAATCCAGAAGTTCAGGTTTAGTATTACTGCAGACTTGGGACTGTGAGGTTATTTGTTTTGTTTCTGTTACTTTATGAGGACTTGAGTTAGACAGGACATAGGAGCAGTGAGTTTTATGTCATGATGTCTATACCTGTAAGATTTTCTAAAGGGGAACAAGGAAATTACCTCAAAGAGCTAACAGTATGACATCAATTTAAACTTGTTCATTTGGCCTGGAATCCTTAGTGATGCTTTTGTTTAAAACTTTGTTTGGGTAATCTTAATGGAGGAGGTTTTTTACATCATTGAAAAGCGTGAGAGTAAACAGAGAAGAGTAAAAGCTTTAGTTAATTAGGTAGGTACTTCTGGGAATTTCAGGGCAAGGCCAGAAGAGTGAAGGGATGTAAACATAGACATTAAGTAGAAGGCTAAAAGTTCTGGAGAGAAGATATGAATTAGTTTCTGATCAGAGTATTCTAATAGGTGGGATCATTTTTTTTCTAGTAGTTTAGATTTTTTAGTAGTAGTTCATTCATTTGTGTACTGAAACTTTATTTTTTGTCACTCATAGATTTAGCAGGCATGTTTGTTCTCTTTCCCCCATATAACAAATTTTCTGTCTATCAGATTCTTCCCATGAGCATAAAATATGACCTGTCTTTTAAAAATCTTGTTTTTTTCTTGTTTTTAGATAACACTCCAAGAGTTTTATTTTTATTTTAGCTTTATGTCTTTTCTCTATTTTTAGTCTTATGTCTAGTCTCTCATTTGCCATTCTCTTTTGAATTTCCTTCCGTTGAGATTTTGATTGTTATTCCACGCACTAGTCTTATTGATATGTAAGATGTGGGGCTGGCATAGGTGCAGATTGGTGCTTCTGCTGCTTAATGTAGCTGTTCAAACTTTAGACTGTATTTGTTTTAGAAGTAATTTAAAAGTTTTATTTTAGGTTTTTTAAACCTTAAGACATACCTGGTGTCTGATGAGCCACATTCCAAACCTCAGATTGGTGTGTGTGTTCATGATGTGGAGGCCAGAGTTGACAGTTGATGTCTCCCTCTCTCTCACCACATGGTCATGGTGCATGTGTGGGAATATGCATGTTTGTGCATGTGTTGGGGTACTCGTGTGTGTATGTGTGTGTGGAGACCAGAAGTCAGCACTGGGTGTCATGCTCTTGCTTTCTACCTTATATTTGAGATAGCGTTTCTCACTGAACCTGGAGCTCACCTATTGGCCAGGAGCCCTTGGGAACTTCCTGTTTCTGCTTCCAGTGCTGGGTTTTAGCTTTTCTACCTGGGTTCTGGTGGTTAGAACTGAGATCCTCATGTTTATAGATTTAGCTGCCATATTTATTCCCTTTATCTCACATAACCAAAAATTTCTCCCTATAGGATTCTTCCCACAAGCTTAAAATATGATATGATTTGTCTTAAAAACTGTGGCTGCTTTTTCTTGGTGTCAGTAAGCACTTTATACATTAAGCCACCACCCAAGCCTTTCCCCTTTTATTTTTAAGTCATTATATATTCATTTGTGTGTGTGCATACACGTGTGCATGCAAGTGCCACAGTGTTCATGTGTGGAGGTCAGAGGACAAGTTATGGGAGTCGGTTCTGTTATTTTACTATATGGGTAATAAGTCTTCACACTTGTTGGCCAGAGCCTTTACGACTGAGCCATCTATCTTATCTTTTGAGACAGAATCTCTCACTGAACCTAGAGCTTCCTATTTTGACTAAACTGGCTGGCCTGTCTCTGCCCATCCTGTACTGGGATTACAGTCATGTTCCACATCACTCGGTTTTTACGTGGATCTTGGAGATCTGAACTCTTTTTCTCATGCTTATTCAACAAGTACTTTATCCACAGAGCCATCTCCCAAGCCACTCAAATTAGTTTTTAATTATTTGCTCTCTGAATAAGTATGAAGAATAATGACTTTGTTAAATATATGCAAAATGTCGATTGATACCTAATAGTCTCATAAATATTACTGTTTCAATATATCCAGGCTTCCTTCCAGCGCTCCAATAGTCATGACAAAGTGAGGAGAATTGTTGCTGAGGAGGGTCGTACAGCAAGAAACCTGATAGCTTGGAGTGTTCCACTAGAAAGCAAAGACGATGATGGTATGTATTTTAGAAGTTAGCTTCCCCTTTGTAAATTGGGAGGACAGGTGGGTGTGCTGGAAGACTGGAGGCAGGAGGATTACTTGAGCTTAGGACCTCAAGCCTAGCCTTGACAATATAACAAGGCCCTGTCTAAAGAAAATGAAACAAAGCAAAAATGTATAAGGTTATATTTAGTTCTGAAGAGTGAGTAGATTTAAAATCAGTGTACACAATTAGAACTTTTCACCAAATTGACATAGTAAATGAAATTGATTTTGTAAAAAATAGTTTAAAAAGTATTATTATTCATTTGCTATTTTAAAAAAATAATGAAATTATTAAGCTATTATTCTGGTAGTTGAAATGCTGATTTACTAACTTCATAATTTCTTCTACATTTGTTAGTTAGCCTTCTAATATAAAGAATAGCTCTTCTTCGTTTTAATTTAAAGCATATGTGTAATTATACATTTAAATTTGTGTAGATTCTTGACTTAGTATTAAATGGGGACATAATATATGACCCTCTTTTGATGTTCAGATTGTCGTAGATTTGACTAATGGGAGATTCTTGGTGGCATTCTTTGCTCTTTCTTTGAGAGCAATCTTACATGATAGAATGTTTCAAGCTAACTAAGAATGCACTTAGGCTGTGGGTAATATCTTATTAGCAGAATGCTTATGTTTAAAAAAAAAAAATTCCAGGGCTGAAGATTCCTCTCCAAGAAAGCCATTGAATAAAGCAGTCTTTAAGACTTAAGAATATAGATTTAAAAATCAAACAAAACAAAAAACTTCATCAGTAGTTCACATTCATTGATGATGAATAAAATTGTACTGTTCTGTGGTTTCTGGATGGAAATTAGGTACTAGAGATGCCTGAATGCATTGTGGTGTTTTGTTGTGTATTATAGATCACCTGTAGTTTAGTTGTATGTTATCTCTTTTCATTATGTGTCTATTTCCTTTCTCATGCTTTGAAGGAAAACCTAAATGTCCAACTGGTGGAAAATCGAAGAGGACAATTCAAGGCACTCATAAAACCACTAAACAGGTACAGCATATGCACCTTTCTACTAATTTACTTTAATTCATTTCCTGAGCATATTATTGGTTATATAAATTTAAGGACTTGAATATTGTATATCTTACTTACATAAAAATTTAGTGTAACATTTTTAAATTTGAAAGTATGGATTCTGAATTCACTATTTATGTAGTCCTAAGTACTTTATAAATAGATACTTTTTTGTTGTTCTCATAGTAACCCTTGGCTGTAGGCCTTATTTTGAAACACTTAACAAAGTGAAGTTATGAGCTGGGGAGATGACCCATTGGCTGTGCAAGCATGAGGACCTGTATTCAAATCCTCATCATCCACATTAAAAAAAAAAAGCCAGATATGGCAATATGTACCTGTAACTCTACTTTTGAGGGCCGGATATAGATGGATCCTAGGAGCTTACAGAGTGGCTAGCTAGCCTGCCTAGCCAAAATAGCAATCTTTCAGTTTACTGAAATGCCTTGACTTAAAAGGGATAAGGTGGATAGTAGTAGATCAAGACACCTTTGCTCCTGCTATGGCCTCCCCCTATGTGTACCTAGGTGTGAACACCTGCACACATGTGTGTACCCTCCAACAGTATCATAAGAAAGTGAAGTTACTGTATGAAGAGAAACAGATGCTCAGAGAGCTGTATAACAACCCAATGAATGACAGCCAGCCAGTATTTCAGCCCATACTGTCAGTTTTCAGTTTATAACCTTAACTTTTCTACCACCTGGTCTATATTGGGAATTTGTGATATATTCTTTCTGTAAGTAATGATACTGTTAGTTTGTAGAAGTCACAATTTAGTGACTTTAAAAGTTTTCCAATAGAGTCACTAAAGCTGTAGAGAATCCAGACCTACCCCTTATTTTAAAAATGTTCAGGATAATTATAGTTAGGTTTTTCATAGTTTTTTTCATTTTATACTTATTATTTTAACTTGATATTATTAGATATGTTTATATAAGCCAGTGAAGAAAACAGAGTTCAAATCATGCTATCATTGTGAGCTCACAAAGAGTGCATCTTACAGAAGCATCAATGACAAACTTTCTTTTTAGATATGAATAAAAGATATTTTTAAAACAAGATAACTGTCTCCAGACAGAAAGAGAACAGAACTTTCTCTTTAGAAGTGAGTGGATTGGGGACACAGACTAAGTAGTCAAAGCATCTGGAAGATGAGTTCCAATGGATAAAGAGCCTGGATGCCATTTGTGGTGGGAAACATGTTCAGGGTCTGATTTGAAAACTTAGGTGTTGTTTGAATCTTAGATGATCTTTCAATAAAAAACTCAGAGCCAGATATCAGGGTGAAAGCTGAAAGATCAGAGAAGCAGAACAGCCAGCCACTAGTTCTTACCTCTACGAAATCCTCAGCCTAAAGAGAGAGAGTTCCTGTGTCCTCACGCTTTATATACCTTTCTCTGCCCTGCCATATTACTTCCTGGGATTAAAGGCGTGTGTGCTTCCCAAGCAAAGGCATGAGATCTTAAGTGTGGGATTAAAGGCATGTGCCACCACTGCCTGCTAATCTAATGGCTGGCTCTGTCCTCTGGTCCTCAGGCAAGTTTATTAGGGTGCACAATAGATCACCACACTTAGGCCTGTGTGGTGGAATACTGTAGAATACTAGAATGAAAAAGACACACCCTGTCAGAGGTTGAAAGGACACGCCCTGCTGGGGTGGTGGCTGATAGTAGTGGTGTCTGGAGGCTGTCTGCAGTGGGGACTGCTTTCAGGAGTCACCCTCTGATTGAAGACTCAGTCTGTCATACTCCCTGAGGGAAAGCTGTAGGCTCCAGTAGAAGACCCTGGGAAGGAGAACTATAATGGGCCAGATTGATGGCATCTAAAGGTGACTTGTAAGAAAGTGAAAGACATGAAACTCAAAATAAGTTTGCCAAATAAAATATCAAAGCATATGAAGAAAATGCCATAAAAACCGTCAATACTTTACACAAATGCGAATTTCCTATTTATGTATTGAAATGTTAGATACTATTCTAAAGAGAACTTTCAAATAAATGAGTTTAGGTTCCTCACAAGAAAGAATAACTCTACAGGAAATTTGGTAAATTATGAAATAAAGCAATTAACTATTAATTTCAAATATTTATAGATGTGTCAGTGAAAATTTGAAAAACTACAATTAATAAATGGGATATTGGAAGGAGAATAGTGAAAGACCCTCCAAGCTGGAGGGTGCTCTGAGGGGATTTAAACTAAGAGAGGACCGAAGATGAGGAAGATGTGAAGGAGTCTATGGTGGAATTTCTAGTACATATCTTCTAAGGCTTCCAAAAGTAGAAAATAAGTGTGCCTTGAAGGTTTTTTTCACTTGCTGACTTCTCAGGGGGTGTTAGAACATAAACTGGAGCTAAGCAGCATAAATAAAAATAGCTTTATACTTAGATCTATTTTACAATCTTCAGAACAGCAGGACAAAAGAAAGTCTTTAAACTTACCAAAAGTAACATCACACAGGATTACAGGTTACTAGCAGTCTTTGGAGCCACAAAAAGACAAAAGAGCAGTATCTAAGAGTTATAAGGCAAGCGAACCCACAAAACTCTTAAGCTCAAGTTCTGTGCTTAGTCAGATGATTATTCCACTACAGAAGTGAAGTAAAATCAGTTTCAGGTACACGAAGACTTAAGTGTTTACATTGTTTTAGTCTGTCTTGTGCTGCTTTAACAAACTTCCACAAAATGGGTAACTTAAAAGCAATAGCCGTTTATCTGGTATATAGTTCTGAGTTCTGGAGGCTGAGAAATCCAAGATCTTGGGCCCAGTCTGGTGAGAATCTTCTTGTTATCTCAGCCTGGCAGAAAGTATCATGCCAGTATCGTGGGAACGGGTTTGTTATTCCATGAATAGTATCCTGTAAAAAACTGAGATCAGCTGGGGCGGCAGGATGACTGGGTAAAAGTGCTTACTAACAAGCCTGATGCTTTGATATTGATTTTGGGAACCCACACGATGGAAGGAGAAAACTCACTCCCACAAATCGTCCTCGACCCCCACACATGCACTGTGGCGTGTGTGCAGATGGGTGCGTGCATGTGGACTCCTTCTCTCTCAGCAGCCTTTAATGGACATGAGCTCCTCAGCTAAGGGTGGGGCTTCGGGACTCCCTTCCCTCTCCAAGCTAGGATTTTTACTGGAAAAACTTACCTTTTGTTTAGGGCAGAAATTTATTTGATGGACTCAAGTGTGATATAAGCTGAAAAGAATGTCTTAAATATTCGTGTTGAAAGGTGTGCTTTATAAAAAAAAAATCTAATTCCTAGAAGCTTTTTACTTACCTTTTTAAATGTTTCATTTATTTCATCAGAGTACTGCAGTAGACTGTAAAATAACATCCACAACTGGAGAGAAACATTTTGATAAAAGTCCCACAAAAGCAAGGCACCCACGGAAAATTGACCTAAGAGCTCGCTACTGGGCATTTCTTTTTGACAATCTTCGCCGGGCAGTAGATGAAATCTATGTGACTTGTGAATCAGATCAGAGTGTGGTAGAATGTAAGGTAAGGTGTGCAAGGAGCCATTCATCTAAAGTCAGATGCTTTAAAAGTTTTCCTACATCGGACTTGTTTACCTCACTTTTTTGAGTTTTAATTGTCTACTTTTTACTTCATTACCTGTATGTAATAATAATTGTTTTTTTTGACCTTTACACTAAGATTGACTGACATATGCTTGAGGCTTTCTTGATTTTTAAGATTTTTAATTTAAGGTTTTGTTTATGTTATGTAATATATGTCCTCATATTCTGTGAAAGACTTAGTGGAAAACTGACTTAACTCATAGTCCTAGGAAGGAATCAGATGGTGTACACACACACACACACACACACAAATGTGTGCACACTTGAGAAAACACACAGAATTTCAAAAGTCATATCTGCATTTTCTTTGGCTACTGTAGGTGGTTATGGTGAAATTTTCATGTTCTTTTTTGGTATCATGCTTCCTGCTTTAGTCAGAAATTGCTCCCTTTCTGCTGAGATAATTAACATGCTTCTAATTCATTCTGGTTAGAGAAAAGAGATTGATTGTTATCATAAACAATCCTGGGTGGGATTGGGATGTCATTGTAAGGTATTTTCTGATTTTAGGTAACCTTGTGATTGTAAGAGGACTTTAAACAGTTATATAGCATAATCTGTTCTGGAAACTCACTAAACAGCCTGCTGGTCTTTTAGTAAATGTAATCTATATACTATGTTAATTTTTAATTTAGTAAAATATTAAGAAAATCAGGGGTTGGGGATTTAGCTCAGTGGTAGAGCACTTGCCTAGCAAGCGCAAGGCCCTGGGTTCGGGCCTCAGTTCTGAAAAAAAGAGTAAAAAAGAAAAAGAAAAAAAGAAAATCAAGGGTACATTTTCATAGAATTATTAAAGAGATAACTAAATTTATATTTTTAAAGTAACTGTGATTTTAATGATGACCATAGTTTATTATTTAGCCTTTGCTGTGCATGAAAAGTCAAAGAAAAGTTACAGGTTGAGGTAGCATTTGTTTCCTCTTTAATTGGAAAAAGCTAAGGTAAGTTTTATACTAGCTTGAAAATATGGTTCATCAGAAGTAAATTCTAAAATGAACAATAGTATGTATATGTGTAGTGGTTACAATTAATATTGTTATCGTATAAAACTTTTCCTATTTTAAGAAAACTACTAAATTTTTAAAAGTTAAATTTAGTATGTATATGTACCATGACACTTGTGTGGGAGTTGATTCTCTCCTTTTGCTGTATGGGTCTGGGGATTAATGTCAGGCTGTAAGGAGAGATATCAAGTGCTTTAAGTTGCTCACACATCTTGCTAGTCCAAGAAGAAATAGTTTTAATTAAAATCGTATCATTTGAGTATACTGAGTAGCATGTTGTGGTGGGAAACATCACTATATTTGGTTTGGGGCTTGGCTGCTTCTACAAGGGAATGTATGAGTCTAAAAGTGAGGATATGAGCCTAAAAGTGAGCATATGAGCTTGCATAATTTCTAGGTGATTCCTAGAGCTCTTTGATTTTTGAGATTTAAAAAAGCAAATATCTGATTGAAGAAATCAAATTTGTTTGTGAAATGTATTCTGTAGAGGAGTGAAATTGGCCCGGTGCGGACACAGCTCATGTGACGACTGAAACATTGGCACCTTTCCCTAGTGTTCCTGTATTTGAGGAACCCTCCTTGGTGTAAGGAACTATGGCTTTTATTTCTGGTTCTGTCACTCATTTATCCAAAGTTTTGTGCAAGTTTAATAGTTATAAAGATTTGTTATGTAAGTTGTAGGTTAAGAGTGAAAAGGGGTTTGAGAAAATTAGAGTGATGATTATACTATGACAAGATGCTTGAAGACTCATCTGGTAACTTATTTTCATTTTATCTTCTACCCTTCTTCCTACTAGGACTTCTAAAATAATGTAAATAGGTACAATGTGATCATTAGTCTAAGTATATACTGTATTATAATTTTTTTTTAAATTTTTCCTGCATGTATGTGGGTGCCTGGTGCTTGCAGATGCCAGAAAAGGGATCTGATCCCCAGGGACTGGTGTTTGAGACAGTTGTGAGCTGCCATATGGGTTCTGGGAATTGAACCCCAGTTCTCTGGAAGACTAGCCAGTGCTTCTAACTACAGAGAAATCGCTAGCCCCATCCTCTTATGTTTCAGGTGATTTAACCTGTGCTTTGTTAAAGCACTGAAGGCTTTATTTCCATTGGTGATTTTTGTTCCTTAACTGAATAATCACAGTTCCATTTTGTGTCCATGTGTAAATTGTGGTTAATAACACCTGTATTATGTAATTCACATGAGAAGTGTAGCACAGTAGTGAAAGATATTTTTATTTTACTCAGGACTGTTGACTCGATTTTTGTTCCAGTCAGAAGGCATATTTATTATAGTATCAACCATTTTACTAGACGATTTTCTAAGCACTGACATTCCAGTAAAACAACACTTGAACCATTGCCCCTCCATTTCTCTTGCTCCCTTACAATGTAGGCTAAAAGGTAGATTGAAGAGATGTTGTCTTTTGGCATTTATGCAGTTAGTATAGTGATGGCCAGCTCTCTTATTTGCTCACAGTAAAGTTTGAGGTAAATACTAAGAGAATTTTGTTGGAACATTTGTAGACCTAAACACACAAAGAGGAGAATGATATAATCTTCTCTGGGTGGATATTTGCCTTGATTATGATGTGTGGTAGCTTAGTGGGTTTTGCCTACAGAATTGGTGTTACCTGTGTCTTAGAGAGTTTATGGTGTAACAAACATGCTGTAGTAGCCCATTCCCACTTGAAGGATGCTTGGGTAGTATGCTTCTGAACATTTGGCTAAGTGAATGCATAAAGAATTCTGACAGATTTGAGCAGAGGGATCCAGTATGAACTTGCACACTGCCTGGAGATCACATATGATACCTGTGCAGAAACCACAATCTGTGCAGTGATGAGGTTGAGGCCACTGACTTCAAATTGAATCAGAGAAAAGACCTTGAACATGTCCTGTCCTGGGAGCACTTTTGTTGGCAGCTGCCATCAGTTGAACTCCTAGAAGAGGACTGGCTGATGACTATGGTGGACCATCACTAATGTCTGGCAGGCTTAGTAAGTAGAATATTGCTGTTTCTGTAGGTACCACTTAGGGCAGAGGATAGAAGTTTGTGAAGGAAAGAGATAAGAAGGAGAGCTGTGGAGGATGAAGGAAAGAAAGAGTCAATAAGAACAAGTTATGCTCTTTCTTGCCACTTGTGCTATTGAGGGTGTCAGTAGATGAGATTTAAAAACCATGGTTTTTACAAATGTTAATTACCCTTTATTTGATTATCTCACTCTATCCCATTTATGTATTATTATGATTGTATATCAGTTGAAATAATTAAAAAACATTTTTATTAAATCTTTTTCTGACTATTTCATACATGTATATAATACATTCTGATTACATTCTCCCCACACATTCTGATTATTTCCCTCCTACCTCTCTCAATACACCCTCCCTACTCGTTCTTTTCCAAGATTAATGACTTTTAATTTTGTTTTGTGACTTACTTAGTTTAAACAAGGCCATCTGTGTAATCATTGGATTGGGACTACACTATGTCAATTTAGCTGTACAGTAGAATTAAGTCCCCCTTAGGACCTATGACCTCTCCCACCATGGGGCTTTTAAGTGTGTTTACAGTACCAGGCATGAATTTCCTCCCCTGGAGTGGGCCTCAGATCCAATCAGAGAGCCCCCAGCTACTCCTATAACAGTTACACCACTGTTGCATAAGTGGGTGCATCCTACCTGTCAGGTTTGTAGTTTGTGGGGTTCACAGATGAGTAAAACCATTGATGCCTCTTTCCCCACAGCAACCTGCATAGTACCTTCTAGCACTATAAAAGCTAGCTGTGAGGGGCGATCATCCAGCTCAGCTCCAGCTTGATTTCTCTGTATTATGCAATCAAGATGTGTGATGTCTTCAGATAATAAAGTCATCATCTATCATCTAGTTCTGGTAATTGAATGCTACTGAAAAAAATGGCATTCTAGTACTCATACTCAAAAAGTTGACTATTCAACTGAGTAGTTAGGGGGAAAGCTAGAATTATTTTATGTTTATATCTCAATGGGTTGAGATTTCTCAATTCAGTAAGTTAAGAAAAATTCAAACTGTAGTGTGAGCTAGGCTGGCTGCCAGAAGCCTGTAATCCCAGCTACTCAAGAAGCTGAGGCAGGGGAATAAAAAGTTTAAGTCCTTCCTGGACTACAGAGTGAGTTTAAGGCTAGCCTGAGCAAATTAGTGAGCCCCTATCTCAAAATAAAGAGTAGAAAAAAAAATAGAGAACTGGGGGCATAGTTTCATGCTACAGTGGTTTCCTAGCATGTGTGAGGCTTTAGGTGCAATTCTCTGTGATGTTTGTTTGTCTTTCTGGGTCTGGGTTACTTCACTCAGGAAGATTGATTCTAGTTTCATTGATTTACCTGCAAATTTCATTTTTCTTAGTAGCTGAATGATGCTCCACTTTTTAAATGGCATTGTTCATTCATCTGTTGATGGGCATCTAGGCTAGTTCTATTTTCTGGTTATTGTGAATAGTTTAGCAATGAGCAAGTAGCTGTACCTGTAGCTGGAGAATTTTTCTCTCCAGGTCCCGCCAAGCCCCGGCAGTCTGACAGCCCACTTATAAAATAAACACACAGATGCTTATATTATTTAAACTGTTTGGCCTAGTGGCTTAGGCTTCTAGCTATCTAGTTCTTACATCTTAAATTAATCCATTTCTATAAATCTATACCTTGCCACGTGGCTCGTGGCTTACCAGCATCTTCACATGCTGCTTGTCATGGCGGCGGCTGGCAGTGTCTCCCTCCTCGCCTTCCAATTCCCAGAATTCTCTCAATTCTCCTCTGTTAGTCCCACCTATACTTCCTGCCTGGCCACTGGCCAATCAGTGTTTTATTTATTGACCAATCAGAGCAATTTGACGTACAGACCATCCCACAGCAATCACCTATTTCTGGAGTAGGATATAGTCTTTTTGGTGTATCCTCAAGAGAAGTATAGCTGGATCATATGGTAGATCTATTGCAGTTTTTGAGTAATCTTCACACTGGTTTCCATAATGGCTGTGCCAGTTTGCTTTATTCAATTATTCACTCACACCAACAGTGAAAAACTGCCCTCTTTTCCTTATGCACCAGCATTTACCATCATTATTTTTGTCCTTTTTAAAAATCTTAGCCATTCTGACTGGAGTAAGATGAAATCTCAAAGTAGTTTTAATTTGCATTTCCCTGATGGCAAAGGATTTTGAATATTAAAAACACATTTCTCAGCCATTTATATTTTATTTTTTGAGAACTCTCTGTTTAGATCTATGCCCCATATTTTGATTAGGTTGTTTGATTTTTTTTAAGTTTATATATTTATTGTTTAGTTCTTTGAATATTTTAGACATTAACACTGTCAGATGTTTTGCTAGTAAAGAATCCCCCCCACCCCCAATTCTTCAAGTCTTTCATCCCACTTGAATGATGATATTCTTTTGTGCTGGCTGGTTTTATGTCAAATTGACACAAGCTGGAGTCATCAGAAAGGAGGTAGCCTCAGTTGAGAAAATGCCTCCATAAGATCAGGCTGTAGGCAAGCCTGCATGGCATTTTCTTAATTAGTGATTGATGTGGGAGGGCCCAGACTATTGTGATTAGGGTCACACTTGGGGTGGTGGTCCTGGGTTCTATAAGAAAGCAGGCTGAGCAAGCCATGAGGAGCAAGCCAGTAAACAGCACTCTTCTATGGCCTCTGCATTAGCTCCTGCCTTCAGGTTCCTCCCTGTCCTTACTGCTTTTGCTGATGAACTGTTATATAGGACTACAAGTGAAATAAACCCTGTGTTCCCCAATTTGCTTTTGGTCATGTGTTTCATTGCAGCAATAATAGTTGTAAGACACCTTTTGCTGTACAAGAACTTTAGTTGTTTTTATTTTTCTTTTCATAATTTTTTTATTGATGATTTGGGAATTTCACATCATGAAACCTGAGCACACTCACTTTATAGTCTTCCCAGGCCTGCCTCCCCACACTTGTGACCACTTGCTCCCCCTGCAAAGAGAGGGGGGGAGGAGAGAGAGAGAAAGAGAGAGAGAGAGAGAGAGAGAGAGAGAGAGAGAGAGAGAGAGAGAACTCCAATTTGTATTGCTCATATATTCACTGGAGCATGGTCAAACTCCAGATGGCCAGCCCCTTAAAGAAAATCTAGCCCTTCTCCACCAGAAGCCATCACTTGTACACTTCAGTATCCTTTTCACAAGTTTTAAGAGTTCTCTTCAATGGTTTTCTGTCCAGGCTGTTACTTTTTTTGTGGGATGGGAGTAGGGTTTGTTACAGAAACCTTCTATGTCCTTAATGTGTATCTGCAGTCATCAATACAATGGCAAAAGTAGCTTTCTTGACCTTTACAGTCAGCAGGAACACGGATCATGGACTTACACATGATCTCTGGCATCAGCATGCACCACAGACCTCAACATGGTCTCTAGTGGCAGTAGAGACCATGGACATCAACATGTCCCCTAGGCACAGCAGGACTATAGACTTAAACATGGCCCTCAGTAGCAGCATGGACCACAGATGTCAACATGGCCTCAGGTGGCTGCACAGGCCACTCACATCAGCATGGCCTCCTGCAGGAGCATAACCCATGGACATTAGCATGGCCTTTGGTGGTGCCACATACCAAGGACCAAGGACATCTTCTGTGTGGCCTTCATTGGTAACTTGGGTCAGGGATAGCAACATGGATCATGGCTGCTGTAGGACCACAGACATCTACAGGAACCTTGGGATTCCACATAGCCCAGGGAAGCAGACCACAGATACCAAAGTGATCTCAAGGAATATCCTGTCATTGCACAGAACCAGGATGATTGTGCAACTAGACAGTGTTCTGGGGCTGAGTCAGAGTGCAAGCTTCAGGCTGCTGCACACCACCCTGTCCACACACTGACTAATGGGGAAGGAACATGTTCCTCTGTCCACTGCAGGCTTCTTTCACACCTACCACTACCATTGAGTCTCTAGTTCTGCCTCTGTCCACCGCTCATTCACTGCTTCATTCCTCTTTGTTTCCCATCTCTCCATCGAATATTTGAAGAACTTTAGTTTTATCAGTTCCCATTTATTAATTCTGGTCTCAATGCCTGTGCTAGTAGAGTCCTGTTCAGAAAATCCTATCCTTTGCCTGTAAGTTCAAGGATATTCCCTACTTTTTCCTCTCATCATATTCAGGGCATTGAGTCTTTTGTTGAGGTCCTTGATCCATTTGGGGTTGAGTTTTGTGCACTGTGAGAGAAAATGATTTATTTCATTCTTCCACATAGAGCTTTCCAGCGTGACAAGCACAGTTTGTTGAAAATGTTACCCTTTTCCCAATATGTATTGTTGGCCTCTTTACAGAAAATCAGGCAGGTATAAGAGTGTTGGCTCATACTTGTGTTTTCATTTCTAATCCATTGATTAGCATGTCTTATGCCAGTACAATTTTTTTTGTTTTGTTTTTTTAAATTATTACTGTAGTTCTAAATTTAAACTCAAAATATGGGATGGTGATAACTCCAGTGGTTTTTTTATTGTTTATGTTTTCTTGGCTATCTTGGTTCATTTGTGTTTCCACAAGAGGCTTAAGATTTTTTTTCAGCATCTGTGAAGGGTTGTGTTGGAACTTTGATGGGGATTGTGTTGTTGGTAGGTTTTTGGTAAAATGCCATTTTCACTGTTTTAATACTACAATGTATGAGCCTGGGAGGTTTTTTACAAATCTTGT
Source organism: Peromyscus nudipes (assembly GCA_902168325.1). Taxonomy (NCBI): domain Eukaryota; kingdom Metazoa; phylum Chordata; class Mammalia; order Rodentia; family Cricetidae; genus Peromyscus; species Peromyscus nudipes. The sequence continues at coordinate 27,313 of CABHPH010107219.1, read as the reverse complement.
ATCCTCATTCTTTTAAAATAACTATCTGAAGTTCTCATTATATAAGTCTTTCACTTCTTTTGTTAAATTTATTCCAATGTATTTTATTATTATTATTTTGAATAGTGGTATTTCCTGATTTCTTTCTCAGTATGCTTGTCATTTGTATATAGGAAGACTACTGCTTTTTATGTGTCAATTGTACATCCTGTTACATTGCCTGTTACATTACAATGCAATAATGGAAGCAATTAAAGATATGAAAATGGAATTTAATAAAGAGATAGAATATTGGAAGAAAAGTCAGAAAATGAAATGAAATTTTCAGGAATTCAACTCAAAATTCAGAGAAAAGCCAAACCAACATATTATATCAAGTGGAAGAGAGGATATAAGTCCTGAAGACAAAGGAGAAAAATTAGATAAATCCACAAAAAAAAGTCAAATTCAAAGGAAGCCAGGAGCAGAACATGCATGAACTATGGGACACTATCAAAAGACCAAGCCTATAAATAATAGATATAGAAAACTAAGAGACCCAGGCCAAAGGCACAGAAAATGTTTCAACAAAATCATAGAATAAAATGTCCACAATCTGCTGGGTGGTGGTGGCGCACGCCTTTAATCCCAGCACTTGGGAGGCAGAGGCAGGCGGATTTCTGTGAGTTTGAGGCCAGCCTGGGCTACAGAGTGAGTTCCAGGAAAGGCACAAAGCTACACAGAGAAACCCTGTCTTGAAAAACCAAAAAAAAAAAAAAAATCCATAATCTAAGAGATGCCTATCAAGGTCCAAGAGGTATAGAGAACACCAAATAGATGGGACCAGAAAAAAACAATCAAATCAACAAAAACTCTGCACATCATATAATAGCCAAAACACTAAATATGAAGTACATTAAAAAGTATATTAGAAGCTGCAGGAAAGATCAAGTCACATACAAAGACTGGAATAACTGCTGCTTTCCTTCTTCAGTATTAATATTTTTCTTAATTATTTGGGAATTTCATTCAATGCACGCCACTTACACTTGCTTCCCATTTCTCCCAGGTCCACCCTCACACCTTTTTGTGCCCCCCTCCCCCCAGAAAAAAGCACCAAGTCCAATTTGTGTTGTCTATATACTCACTGGAGCCTGGTCAAACTCCCAGTAACCACTCTCTTAAAGAAAATTGAGTGCCCCATGGTCGTCCCATCTCTGACTTCCCCCCTCCCCAAAGCCATCAGCTGTGAAGAGCTACACTTAGGCATCTTTATCAAAGTTTTTAAGGACTCTCTTCAGTAGCTTCCTGTCTGGACTATGTCTTTTCTCGGGGCGGGGTGGGGGGTTGTCACAGAAGCCTCCAGTGTCTCACTCAGTTATGAGTCGTAGTCATCAATACCACTGCAAAAGAAGCTTCCTTGCCCATAGCAGCTGGCAGCAGCATGGACCACGGACACCGACATGGCAGTCTTTTGAAGACTTAATCCAGAAAATGAACCATTCTTCATCTTAGATATCTTGTTGCTCAGAGTCAGGTGATCATGCAGTTGGGCAGCATGTCTAGGGTCAGGACCTTTGAAAGCCACTATGCTCCCACACCTACCCACTGCCCCATTCCACCATCTGCCATTTTATCCATCTCTCTATCGAACATTCATTTATTAAAGTGGCATTACAATCTGCTGTGTGTCACATAGTATATTATTTTTCCCACACAGCTCTACATGCAGATACTTATTGCAATTAGTCACTGATCTGGTTTAAGGTTTCTGAACCATAATAAATCTTGGAATATCACTGAGACTCATATTGGATATCCTGTTGCTGCCCCAAGTCAGGGTGATCGTGTGATTGGGCAGCATGTCCAGGGGCAGGATCTGCTTGAGCTCCAGGCTGCTGCACACCACCGTGCCCTCAGCGCTGACCACTCCACTGGCTCCCCAGGCACGATTGTGCTTGTAGTCCATGAGTGGCTCCATGCTATAGGCTGGTCTGCATGTTGAGTGGTGGCACAGACCTAGTGGGCAGTAAAGGGGTGAAGTGGTCTTGTGGTGGCCTGAGCCTCCCGGTGGCCTGAGGTCCTGCCCTGCTCATCAAGGACATGCTCCTTTGTCACCTCAGCTACCCTCTGCTGTCTCTAGTTCCACTTCTCTCAGTTTCGATTTTCTCCATTTCTCACGCTGCTCCGATTTGCCATCTTTTTTTCTAATTCCGTGGAAACAGTTTTTAAAAGTATCATGTTCCCATTAGACCTGCCTTTTTAAAAGTTTTTCCAGCGATATTGCATGCTCTGCAAGCTCATCCTCCACCACTGTCTCCCCTTGAAGCCTCCATGTATCTCTCAGGCTCCTAGGAATAGCCCGTGGCCCTGTGGGGGCTGGCAGCTGCTGCCATCTTGAATCTTGTTTTCCAACCACTGTTTTTTCAGTGGAGACTGAAAGTCAGAAATGATTAGACCCCTGTTCTAAAAGTTATGAAAGTCCACAGATGCCAAGACAGGCTACTGTGCCCATCAAAACTCTCAGTTGTTCTCAAAGGACAAGGGAAAACTTTCCATGATATCAACAGATTTAAGGAACTTGTGACCACTAAACCAGTGCTACATAGACTCTAGAAGAAATATTTAGGTCTGAAGAGAAGGTTAAACATGACCAAGAAGGCACGAGGAAGAAAAACAATCCCAGAATACTGAATCAAAAGAGATACAACAACAACAACAACAAAGCAACAAAACGATGGACATTACATGTTGTTTAATAACTCTTAATATTAACTGTCACTGGGGTGGGCCTCGAGGTTTCAAATTTTCGAGTGTATTTTATTTCCTTTTTGTGGTTTGAGATGTAAACTCTCAGCTGCTGCTCCAGCCTCCTGCTAATTCTATTGTGCCACCATGGACTCTAATCTCAGGAACCGTAAGGCCCCAAATAAATTCTTTCTTCTATAAGTTGGTCACAGTGTTTTATCACAGCAATAGAGAAATAACTGACTTTAAAGTGTAAGTATTTCAAAATGTGTATGAATTTAAGGCACTCAGAGGTTTCTGAAAGCAGATGTGGGGAAAAATAGATATCCAGGATTGGAGGAAAACTTTAATAGGATCTTTTTTACTCAAGTGCCAGAGTAGGAATTCTTAATGTGGGGGTTGCTGGGCTCATATGTGTATTACAAAATTATTTTGATGAGGTCTTAAAGATGGTTATGACCTGAAAATAAGTTGCAGATCTGGACCAATGACCATTCCACTTAAATCTTGCTGTCTTAACATGGATGAAAAAGGATCAAGAGGAATGATAAGAACTCTTTGCATAAATTTCATGAAGAGTTGGAAATTTAACCTCCTCTCTGACAAGTTAGAGAGGGCTATCCTAGATAGCTTTCTAAGACAGGCCATATAGCCATCCCAGATGGACCAGATAGTATTCCCAGACAGGCCAGATAGCCATCCTAAACAGGCTAGGTGATAGTAAAGATGTAGTTTTCTATTAAAGGATGAAGTGCCTATACTTGGGCTACTTAGTATAGAGCTTAGTGTGTATATTGTGTACTTAGCACGTGTAAGGCCCTTGGTTTAATTCACAGCAGTGCTTCCCAGTAAAACAGCATGTACTTGGCTTTCCTATCTATTGTTTTTGCTAGGCTTCCTTCAATGAGATTGTTAATCTGGTCATAATTCTTGTTTGTGGCAACATTGTATATTTTTAAACCCCAGGATCGTATGTAACTGTGCCTATTTGTCTCAAAAGAGCACTTTTTGATGTCTATAGAATTAAAAGAAAAAAAAGACTGACATTTTTATCTTTTATCTAACAACCACATCAGTGTGTAGAGCCTTTAGTTCAGTTCTGGTAACAGCACAAAACAACAAAAAGCGGGGAGAGCCTTGCCAATGTTAAGGAGGCAGGTTCCAGTATAGGGGAAGGCATGGAAGCCAGAACAGCCTTGGAACTAGCATGGGGACTTTTGATCTGTAATAGGTACGAACTCCATGCCCTGCCAGAGTAGTTGCCTGTGAGGAGTTGGATTAGGGAATTAATGGCTTTTCCTGACAGACAGAAACCCACTTCATAAGATTCCTGAGGAATGCTGAGTCCTGAGCTGAGCCCAGACTGTCCTTTAGGACATTGTCAGCAGCACTGCTATTTTGGGGCCTCCTTTGGACCTATCAGGACCCATATAGGAGGAGTGAACCAATTCTGCAAGTTGTCCTCTGCCCTCCCCATGGGTACCATAGTGTGTCTGCATATGTGCATGCTCATACACTCAATAAATAAATGGTAAAACAAGACTGGAGAAATATGACAGCTTAGATTTTTTTAAATGAAATTGGTAATAAGAAAATGGGACAGAATGTGAAATGGAATCATAAATCATAATATGTAAATGTCACCTTATAAATCATAGACTCCAGCACTCTTATGTGTTGATGAAGAGCTATAAAAGTATTAGCAGTTCTGAAATTAAACAGTGAGTCAGCAGCAGGCCTGAGGACTGGAACTAAAATGGATGTCTCTATCCTCAGCAACTATCTGTTGAGTATTCCAACATTTATTTCCAATAATACTTACTTTAACTGTCTGTCTGTCTGTCTGTCCGTCTGTCCGTCCGTCCATCCGTCTATCCATCTATCTATCTATTTACCTACCTACCTACCTACCTACCTACCTATCGAGATCGTGTCACTATGTAGCCCTGGCTGTTCTGGAACTCACCATATAGCCAGGCTGACCTTGAATTCAGGGATCCACCTGCCTCTACTTTCTGAGTGCCTTTGATTAAAGTGTGTGCCACCCTGACTGACCCTCAACATTTATTTATTCCAAAGATATTTATTCTTAGTGCTGCTTATAAGACATAAAGAAAGTGTAACTGCAATTAAATTACCCCTAAATGACCTTCAGCCCATTGTTGATTCTAATGCCAGATAGTTCCTCTTTTATTTATGTTTAGGCTTTTGCTAAAGAGAGAACATCGATGTTTATGTTCTTTCTGTGGATGTTATCTTTGATTATTTACACTTTTTGTTGAAAGATTCTGGTTACTGTTTTTATTTTTTTGTCACTTAAAATTTTTCTTTAATACTGTCAAGTCACTTCAGTATAGGAAGTAGTTCTTGTAACAAAAAGTAGTTCATTGTAACAAAAGTTGTAGTTGTAATAGTCATCATTCTCCTGCTTTATTTGAATAAATACAGATTTGCCTTTGGTGAGAAAGACTGCTTAGTATTTTTTGGGCAGAATAATTTCTGCTTCTGTGTGTACAGTTCTGCAATGAATGAAAAGATTTTCTGAAAAAACCCATTTTCTCTAAGTGACTTAGAAAATGTACATGTTAGCATAACTTAATAGTTTGAAAGAGAAAAGACTTATTTGCATGGCTCTTGTGGGTTTTCAGCATGTACTAACCGTGGTTGTTATACTTGATAGTGCTTATAAGAGTGGTGACTTCTGGCTGTTGGTCACAGGAAACTGTGTGTGAAATCTGTGCTGTGACCTGAAAGAAAAACATAATTTCCTATTTGTGTGACTTCGGATAAAAGTCAGTGACATTATTTAACTTTAATTTTTGGATAGGCAAGTTGGTCTGAGGACCTTTCAACTTTCACATAAATTTATTATTTGCTATTGAGAGAATATTTTAGGCAGAATAAATAAATGCCTCAAGCAGTTATTGTAGGTAAAGAGTGGGGTTTGAGTTTGTTTGTGTTGTTGTGAGCCTTGTAACTTATCTTTGTCTTTTTATTTTCGCAGGCACCTTTGTATTTTCTAAGTAGATGTATTTAATTTTTGTTACCATAATAAAATACCACAGATGAGCAATGTTTATAGAGAAAAGAGGTCAGTTTAACTCAGAGTTCTAAAGATTTGGCTTCAGTTCAGTTCTGCTATAGAACCTTTTGTGTAGGTCACTGTTGTACCCGTTTCGAGAAACCCCCAGAGACCACCAGGGAGCCGGTTTCCAATGCAAACACATAAGGGTCCTTTTATTGTCAGGTTCAACCTGGGCCACTACCAGGCAGATGGAGGGAAATGTAGCGGTGGCTGCGGCCGCAAGCCCAGCTGTAGAGAGAGAATTTTTATAGGGAAAAACCACTAGCCGGGAATTGGCAACTTGGGATTGGGTAGAGGGGATATGGGGCAAGGTGATTTTTTTGAAACTATTGGTCTAGAAACCATTGGGTTAGACTTTTGGTGGGGAACCACAACCTGCTGAACAGGATTATCTGGACTGCTCAGCAGGATTATCTAGATATCTTCAAGGGCCATAAACCACAGACAAGATGTCTGCAGGAGGATACTGCTCTGTATCCCTTCAAGTTGTCATGCACATTCCTGAGGTCCTTCCTGGAACTGAGTACAACAGGTGGTCTAAGATGATGACCCTACCCTAAGATGGGGTCTGTATTGCCTTTACAGTCACAAGTCTGTGTCCCTTATCATGGCAGGAGTATGTGAGTGAGGAAAGAATCACATGTCAGAACTGAAACCCAGCGAGACTGGGATCCCACATCTTCTGAGGACATGCCTTATTTGGTTTAAGGACCTTCTACTAAGACCCAGTTTTAAAGTTTGAGTACCTTCCATACTGCCATTCTGGGGATCAGTCATTTAGCACATGGACCTACATTAGGGGCACACTTTAAATTGGCAACTCCACAGCAGTGGGGGATTCTGTAAGAAAAACATTTGGGAAGACAACTTGCTGCTAAGTTAAGAGTGGTTGACAATCACAATAAAATAGTTTTGTATTATTATGTAGATAGTATCAGCTTTTATTTGCTCACAGAAGTGCTGGTAATGATGAAATTATGGGAGAATGGCTTCTAACAGATTTTAATTTCTTGTTTTTTTTTTTCCCCCATCAGGAGTTTGGTAAGTATATTTATATGTCATTCTAGGTTTTATATTGAAAATCAAGAAGAAATATTTGAAAGAAGAGAATGATTAATGAGATGAGCTGTTATTAGTTTTGAAAATTAAAATTACTTACCCACCATTTTGCTTTTTGCTGATTTCCTCTTTAAACTATGGTTTTAGTAATAGCCTTCCACAAACTAAGGAGTTACTACAAAATAGTGTTCCTTAAAAATCATACTCATCTTGCTGAAGCACCTCCCTAGTAAAGTTCTCTTTTGGCTCTGATTTCATGATATATGTTTTTACCTCTTCATCACCACCAGTACCCACAGTGCTCATTTCCTGTAGCTGAAGTGGAGGGCTATATTGATGTTTTGGACCCAAGGGCCTGTGCACCAGTATTGTGTGTCTGGAGTACAAAGACATGGCGTCAACCATCCTGCTTTTTGTGCTAGTCACTAGAATTAATTATGAACCAATTGAACCAGTTGCAGCCAATTGGTAAACTAATTGGTAATTTTAGCCGTACATCTATATGTAGTTATCTGAATGCCATAGCATTACTTTCAGAGCCACTTTTGTTCTGTTTCATCCTGCTTGACAAAATGGCCTTCATAGCTTCAGGGAGAAAGATGTGCATCAGTGACTGTGGGCCGCTGCTCCAGCAGCTCCAGCAGCTCCTTGCCTGTTTGTATTCGCTCATTTGCAAACATGACTCAGATTACAGCTGCTTGCTACCACTCTGATCAGTTTTGATAACATTGAGCTAAACATTCCTTAAAATACACTGTCTAACCATCAAATGTACTTTCTCTCTGCCTACTAGTATAAAAAATATAGTTGCTATGGTCTTGCCATGCAATTTTTTTTCAAGCAAAAGGGAAATCAGTTGAAAATTTCCAAAATAAATCATTCAAAATTAAATCTTTCTGTGCCCATCTAATATAGGTAGTTTAAGTAGAATGATTTTAATTAGACAATTTGAGTTATATTAGTAGAATTGAGAGAAGGAAGCCAACTAACTTCTTAGATTTGTCTTTTCCTGATTATAGTAGATTTTCATTACCAGTAATTTGGCACCAAGGACTACCTTTGAAAGGAAGTACATAATGCTTCTTTGTTCAGAAGTTTTTTAAAGTAGAATATACCTTTTATGACTATTAAGGGTAGTACTTTATTTCATTTGTAAATAAATTGACAAATTTATTAATACTGGGTCTGATTTATGAAGTGTATCTTTATGCATCCATTTAAGATATTTGCTATGGATTCTAAAAAGTTAATTTAAGCTTGGCTATGGAAAAATCTATTATATAAATGATAGCTTGCATTTTCTGATACTTCCTGAGCCTATTGAAAAGTCTTTATAGTAAAGTGAGACTGGCATTTTTAAGAAGATCTATTTTTTTTGGTTTTTCGAGACAGGATTTCTCTGTGTAGCTTTGGCGCCTTTCCTGGAACTCACTCTGTAGCCCAGGCTGGCCTCAAACTCACAGAGATCCGCCTGGCTCTGCCTCCTGAGTGCTGGGATTAAAGGCGTGCACCACCACCACCTGGCTAGAAGATCTTTTTTAATTTTATGTTTATCAATGTTTGTTTGCATGTATATATGTACAGCAAACTGGTAGAGGCCAGAAGAGGGCGTTGAATCTCCTGGAACTGGAACTTCAAATGGTTTTGAGCTGCCATCTGGGTGTTGGTAGCTAAATCTTAGTCTTCTGGAAGAACAGTAAATACTCTTACCTGCTGAGCCACCTCTTGAGCCCTGTCACTGACTTTTCTTACAGTAAGAATGGTGTAGGATGGTAAAAATTAATATAGTTTATATTTCTTCGTCTTATGTATTTAAATGACAGCTTTGGCTGGTGAACCAGTATTTCTATACATGATTTTACTTTATCAATTTCTCTATAGGATAAAGGAGTATATTTAGTGACTTGTGCTTTGCACTCATTTCTTACATAAAATAAAATGGACATTTAGATGTATAATAAACCCATTACAAAAGATTACTTTCGTGAGATGTATAGAATATACTGTCACAGTAGTATAATTTTCAGTTAGCTAAAGAAGAAAACTAGGGCCTGGGGAGATGGCTGAGAGGGTAAATGCTTGCTGTTGAAGCCCAAGAACCTGAGTCAGCATTCCCAGCATTATATAGAAAGTCAGGCTTGGTGGCATGCATATGTAATCCCAGTGCTGGGAGACAGAGACAAGAGGGTACCTAGTCATTGCTGGCCAGCCCACATAGCCCGTCAGTGAGCTCCAGGTTCAATGAAAGATCTTGCCTCGAAAGATAAGGTAGATGAACGGGGAAGATGCTTTAGTGGGTAAGAGCATATCTTAGTTACTGTTCTGTTGCTGTGAAGAGACACTATGACCAAGGCCACTTAGAAAGCATTTAATTGGGGACTTGCTTACATTTTCAGTGGGTAAGTCCATCCATGACTGTCTTGGCAGGGAGCATGGCAACAGGTAGGCAGGCATTTGTTGGAGCAGTAGCATAGAGTTTGCATACTAATCCACAAAGTGGAGGCAGAGAGAGAGAGAGACATGGGCTTTTGAAATCACAAAGCCCACTCCCACTGACACTTCCTCCAAGGCTGTACCTCCGAGTCCTTCCCAAACAGCCCACCAACTGGGAAACAAACGTTCAAATATATTAGCTGCAGGGACTATTCTCATTCAAACCATCCCAGGATACTTTTCAAGCATGAGAGTCTGACTTTGAATCCCTAGCAGCCATGTAAAAACCTGGGCATGGCTAGGCATACCTGTTAACTCCAGTGTTGGTAGGTAAAGATAGGCATCTCCTGAGGGGTTGCTGGGTAGTCAGCTTTACCTAAATAATAAGCATCTAATTTAGCAAGATACTGTATTTGTATTATATGTATACATGTATTTGCATACCCACACATGCATGTGTACCTACATGCATACATACACAAAAGAAGAAGAAACATAGAGTACAATAATGCTAATTATGAATGTGGACAGAGAGCAGAGATGGTATGTTCATCCAAAGTAAACTGGCTTTAAAATGTTTCTATCCTGTTCAGTGAATTTAGTATTTGTCTTTGGAAGTTCAGAGGGACATTCTGACCAGCAGGAGATGCAGTACTAAGTTTCTTCGCTTCCTTCATTCACCTTTGTCTTTTTGCCTAGCTGGGAGACACAGCTGCTAAGCTATAGCTGCAGTTTCTTTGGTTATATCGTATCTAATTCCTTGCCTATATAGTCTCATTTGACTTTGTACCAGCCACATAAGAAATGATGGCAAAATTTTAAGCATTTATTACTTTAAAAAAAATGGCTGGTTTTGAATCCCGAGTTCCATTTTTATTGATTGGTTCTCTTCTATTAAAAAATTTTTTAATTGAAATACAATCACATCATATTCTCCCTAGCCTTTCTCCCTCTAACCCCTCCTGTGACCCTATCTCAAGTTGAAAGCCTCTTTATTATTATTATTATTATTATTTTTGTGTGTGTGTGTGTGTGTGTGTGTGTGTGTGTGTGTGTGTGTGTGTGTATACAACCTGCTGAATGTGTGTTTTTGTTGTTTCTGTGTATATGGGTTTAGGACTGACCACTCTGCATTAGAAAACTGGTAAACAGGCTCATCCTGTGTGAGGCTAATTCTCCTTCCTTAGCAGTCATTAGTTGCCTGTAGTTCTTTGTCTAGGCGGTGGGACTATTTTATTGTTCCTTTTGTATATGTGTAGTAATAGCATCAAAATCTATTTAATTTTCAGCATATAATTCAATACTTTTAGTTGTAGTCCTCATGCTTTACAGCAGACCTTTAGGCTTATTATATATAACTAGAAATTTGTATCTTCTTTTTGAATTTATTTTATTTTATTTTACAATATAATTTAATTTTACATATCAGCCACGGATTCCCTTGTTCTCCCCCCTTCCCGCCCCGCTCCCCTTCCCCCTAGCCCACCCCCCATTCCTATCTCTCCCCATTCCTTCTGCTTTTTGTCCATGGTAACCTTAATTCTGTTTCTGTGTATTATGCTAGTTTTTCCCTGCATGATACACTGCTTTCTCTTTCCATTTAGCTTATTTCACTTAGCATAATGTATTTTAGGTTCATACATGTTGTTGCAAATGTCACAACCCCCTGGAGTCTGAATAGTACTCTCCACCATCTCACAATTTCTTTACGCATCCATATGATGGTCCAGTGGACATGGGAATGCAGATCTCCCCGCAAGTGCTGATTTGATTCTTTATTGACACATGCTCAGCAGAGGGACAGCTAGGATATGTGGCGATTGTAATGCTAACTTTTTGAGGATTCTCCATCCTGGTCTTATAGCATCTTCACTGTTGGTCAGCCTCACTAACAGAGTACAAAGGTTCTCTTTCTTTCCTCAGCCAGCATATGTTATCACCTGTCCTTTGATAGTACCCAGTCTAATATGTGTAGGCGGTGTGCCTTTGAGGTTGCAATTTGCATTTTCCTCACAGTTAATGCTGTTGATCACTTCTTATTTCCTTTGGGAAAAATATCTAGATCTTCTGCTTATTTCCTTTGTCCATGTTGAAACCAGGTTGTTTTCCCTTGCTATTAAGTTATGTGATTTTCTTACATTTTTTGAGAATTAGTCCCATGTCAGATATATATCATAAGAGGTGTTTTTCCCAATCTGTAAGATACTTTTATTCTAGTGACTATTTCTTTTTATAGTATAGAAGCTTTTTTAGTTTTATAGAGTTCATTTTTTTTTTTTGCTTTTGTTGCCTGAGCTTCTAAGTATGATGTAGATCACTTCCAAGGTCAATATCAAGGGAATTTCATACTTTTTTTTCTCCTAAGACTTTTAAAATTTCAGGTCTTTTTTCTATGGTGAAGACAAGGGACTGTTCTTATTCTTTTGCATGTAGTTGTTTAGTTTCCCTAACACCACTCATTGATGATATTATCCTTGATATCCTTGTCAAAAAGTTAATTTCAACATGTGTTTTGTTTGTTTTCTTATGGTCTGTTTTTTTTCCTTTGAAATTCTTTATTGTAAATGTAAAACAAAACAGACAATCCTAGGAAGCTTTAACCCTTGTACTTCATCTGTGTTCCAACTACCACAGTACTGAGCCAAGGTCTGGCCCCATTCTTTTTATTTTATTTTATTTTATTTATTTATTTATTTATTTTTTAAATTACACTCATGATATTCATTAATTACACTCATGATATTAATCACATTTGTGGTATTCATAGATTACATTCGCAGTATTCATTCAATTATATATATATGTATATATATATATATATATGGTTTATATGTCTGATTTATGTTAGCACTGTACTTTTTTATTATTTTTTTTGTAAATAATTTGAAGTAGAAAGTATGATGTCTTCAGTTATTTTTCCTCTTAAGATTGCTTTGACTATTTCAAATCTTTTTGTTTTATTCTATATGAATTATACAGTTATGGAACTATTTCTGTGAAAAATGCAATGGGATTTTTGATAAGTGATTGCATTGAAAGTGTATATTGCTTTGGAGAATATGAATATTTTAAAATGATAATACACATGGATTATATTTAATTCTATGCATGCTGAGATTTTTCACATTATTTATAGTTAAATCCATTGTTTTCTAAAAGTAAACATTGCATGATTTCTATCTTATTTTTTTGTCAGAATGTAGTCTATCTTGGTGAATATTTCATGTGAGTTCTAAAAGAATGTGTATTCTCACATTGCTAAATGCTCTTCCTATGTCAATTATTATCCAGTTGAGTGGTGACATTGTGGAGTTCACCTTTGAACTTACTGCTTTAACTGGTGTGGTCTGTACATTTCTGGTAGGTGTTGAGCTCTACAAATATTGTAGCAGAGTGATCTACTTCTTCTTGTAGTTCTGTTAGTTAAAAAAAATTTAACGTGTGTGTGTGTGTGTGTGTGTGTGTGTGTGTGTGTGTGTGTGTGTGTGTGTGTGTAAGTGGGTGTGCATGTGCATGAGTGGGTGTGCTGGTGCCTGATGAGCCACATCTCCACTTGATCCTCCTTCACGTTGAGTTTGGCTGCCTGAACCTTGCAGCATAATGGTTGAGGGTAGTGGTTTGTCTTGAATGCTTCTCTGGCTCCCAGAAGTGCACCCTACTGCACCTTGTTGTGCATACCCATCAGGACAGAGTCCAGGAATCCTAAGGATCTCCCATCTTGCCCCTGCTCTCAGGATTTATTCTTTTAACTAAAATTTTTGCATTATTTCATTTTCTTAGTGTTTTGACTGTTTTATTTTTACTGATTTTTAGTGGTTATAATTTGCTATATGTATGAATATATGTTACATGAATACTTATATATATGAATATATATGAATACTTCTACTTTCAAGTAATATTATTCTAGTTTATAGTGAGTCTTTTATAATAACAAAATAATCTTAATTTCTTTTGTCCTCATTTATCATTTCTTTTTAATACATAAGAAAATGCAGGTAGAGGCTAGAGAGATGGCTTTATAATTAAGAAGAGCACTGGCTGTTCTTCCAGAGGATCTGAGTTTAATTCCCAGAACCTCCAACTTTGCAGTGCTGAAGATCAAATTTTGCCCCGATAGTGTTTTACCACTGAGCTATAGCACCAGCCTTGTTTTTGTTTTGTTTGTTGGATTTTTGCTTTTTCCAGGGTTTCTCTATGTAGCCCTGGTTGTCCTGGAACTTTGTAGACCAGGCTCATAACTGTAACTCCAGTTCCAGGAGATCCAGTGCCCTCTTTTGGCCTCTGTGGGCACCAGTCACACATGTGATGCAAAGACATGCATGCATGCAGGCAAAACACTCATACACCTAGAATAATAATTCAAAAATAATCTTTTCAAAAGAACACATACATATTCTTAATAGAATACAGTGTTGAATTTTTTATTAAAAAAACTTATTTGTCAAATCCATTAATAAGTATTAATAAGAAAAATAAAAATTTTCTTTTACTTTTGATTCCTTTCTTTATGTACAGCTGTGTATTTGACCTATATTATTTTCTTTGTAAAGTTTTGGGTTTTGTTTTTCAGTGTCTGTTTTTAAACATTTCTTACAGCTGATCTATTTACATCAAATTCTCTAAAACAATAGAATGAATAATTCAGACCAGTTCTCCCACTGAAGACAAGAGTCTAGATAAATTGTCATAAATCTTCAGAAAGCTTACAGTAGTGAAGGAGTCTTTTGAATTAAGCAGTTATAGGGGCTTAACCTAGAAAATCCAGAGCTCTGAACAGAGAAGCTCAGGAGAACATTTCAGAATAATTTATTTGTTAAAGAAGATACTGTGGTGGAAATTAGAAGTAAAAATGTGAATAATTATAAAAATAATAAATTTGGGATGGAGACCGAGTCATATTGAATAGGAACTTTTTGAAATTAAAATACTGCCTGTTGAGTTGGCTCAGAAGCTATTGGTGCTTGTTGCCCAAGCCTGGCAACCTGAGTTCGATTCCTGGAATTCATGGAAAGGTGGAAGATAGAAGGAAAGTCCTCAACCCGATCACGGATGTATTTGAGAAATTCAAACAAAGATTGTTTTTAATGACTTCAGGCTGAAGGCTCTCCTCTAAGGAATCGGAAGTTATGGCTCCTCTTGTCACTTGTCCTCAGTATTCTACTGAGGTGTTGCTTACCCTGGCTGAAGGCTGGAGTAGAGTTTGGGAGGGTACACCAAGGAACTTTCAGTTAGTGTTGTATTCTTTGTCATGCATGGTGTCTACAAGGTCTTTGCAGTGACTTAGATTGGTGGTGTCCACGTCACTTGTTTCCTTTTAACAATTTACATGCATTATTTGTGCACTTTTCTGTATAGGAACTGCACAATAAAAATATTAAAATGATTACTATTTAATAAACCCTTTCTTGGTGTTTAAGCTCTGGATTTAAAAGTGCTTTACATTATCTTACCAACAGAATGAAAAAGGAGCAACAATTCCAAAAACAAAAAAAATAGGCTGTATGTCTTCTTTAATGAATGTAAATGTAAAAATTATTAACCTGAAAACTCTTCACTTTAATAATTTTTCCTAAAGCTTTTTTCCCACCACAAAATAGAGGCTAATATTTTGTTATTTAAAATAGGAGGTGTTAATGATGCTGGATTACTATGTGAGAGATTTCAAAGCGTTGATTGACTGGATTCAACTTCAGGAGAAATTAGAGAAGACAGATGCTCAAAGCAGGTAATGAACTCTGGTATTTATGTTTGTAGTAACCTTTGTTTCAGGAGCAAGTATTGAAATTGACAGTGGACTGAACCTCATGTTGATCTGAAACTTGTAACAATCTAATAGTTGGCTATTACATTTCTCTTTTGGTTCAGTAACAAATATTTATTATTAATGCACCTAACAGTGTAGCTAGAGTTTTCCTGCCTGGCCCACAGTCAGGACAATCCTCTGTCACCCGCCAGTCCCACAGCAGTTCAGACCCAACCAAGTAAACACACAGACTTATATTGCTTACAAACTGTATGACCGTGGCAGGCTTCTTGCTAACAGTTCTTATATCTTAAATCAATCCATTTCTATAAATCTATACCTTGCCGCGTGGCTCGTGGCTTACCGGCGCCTTCACATGCTTCTTGTCATGGCGGCGGCTGGCAGTCTCTCTGACTCAGCCTTCCACTTCCCAGAATTCTCTCCTCCTTGTCCCGCCTATACTTCTTCCTGCCTGGCTACTGGCCAATCAGTATTTTATTTATTAGCCAATTAGAGCAAATCACATTTGACATACACACCATCCCACAGCACTTCCCCTTTTCTTTTTTTTTTCAAAAAGGAAGGTTTTAACCTTAACATAGTAAAATTACATATAATTTGGGAATTTGGGCGTAGCTTCTCTTACTACTTCCTGCTGGAGGGGGGCGCTGTATCTTATGGGGACACAAATAAAATTTTAGGCTTATGGAGTAGTCCATGAGGCTGTATTGTCTGAGCCAGTTGTCTTCAAACTGTCCTGGATGTTGGATCATCTAGGCCATGGTGTCATCGGAAACCTTTTAGGGGGTCTTGGCTGGTCAAATCTGATGTATCTTAATCTGGAACAAATCCATAGCCTCTGGCTTTCTGTGGAAACAAAAGCAGAGCTTCCTTTCCAAAGCAACATATCCTTACATCCAAATTTTGAAGTCAAGTTACCTTTAAAATATACATTTTGGCATAACTCAACAGCTTTTGCAATCAAATGTTTTTCTTCAGTTACGAATATCAAAGAGAACATAATCCAGATTCTCTGTGTAGTAG
>CABHPH010107219.1:0-11140 GCA_902168325.1 Peromyscus nudipes | reverse complement strand
CAAATGTTTTTCTTCAGTTACGAATATCAAAGAGAACATAATCCAGATTCTCTGTGTGGTAGCCATCTTTATGTGGCTTATTTTTTATATTACCTTGAGCCTATTGCTTTAAACTGTAGCATTCTAAGACTGAAATGGCGCTATGGCTGCTGGCTCCGCCCACCTCAGCTTCCCAACATGGCGGTGGTACATTTACCACCAGCTCTGGGAGCCTTCATGGGTCTATGCTTCTATTAAAGCAGCGTGTAGCCCAGAAACCTCTTTTTTTGTTTTGTACTAGCAAAGGCTAAATCCACCACGCAGCTTAATGTGCCACTTGCAGAGACCTCATTCCCGCCATACTACAGGTCGAGCGCACACACCAGGAACCCGCCATAGTAGCTCAAAACTGCAGGCTGCGGCTAACTTGAGAGAGACAACTAGGAAGCTGTTTTAGCTCCATTTTAGAATCTTCTTTTTACGCTTTCTCAGGTTTTAAGTGGAAATTCCTGCCCCACGTTCTGGTGCCATTTGTAGCTAGAGTTTTCCTGCCTGGCCCACAGTCAGGACAAATCTCTCTCACCCGCCAGTCCCACAGCCGCTCAGACGCAACCAAGTAAACACAGAGACTTATATTGCTTACAAACTGTATGACCGTGGCAGGCTCCTTGCTAACTGTTCTTATATCTTAAATCAATCCATTTCTATAAATCTATACCTTGCCACGTGGCTCGTGGCTTACCGGCATCTTCACATACTTCTTGTCATGGCGGCGGCTGGCAGTCTCTCTGACTCAGCCTTCCACTTCCCAGAATTCTCTCCTCCTTGTCCTGCCTATACTTCCTCCTGACTGGCCACTGGCCAATCAGTATTTTATTCATTAGCCAATCAGAGCAAATCACATTTGACATACAGACCATCCCACAGCATAACAGTGCTGGTCATATTATTTAGTACAGAAATTAAATTGCTACATGTGACACATGGATGTTGTAATCAAATGGTATAACAAAAGGAACTTAATGCTATATATGGATGGTAAGTTTTTTTGGAAGGGTCGATCATTGGCATTTAAGGCAAAGACAACAAATCAAACAGTTGTGTAAGTGTAGGGAAGACATGAAGTAAAACAATCTCTGGAAAGGCATAGTATATCTTCTCATTGTGGTAGGCAGTGAGGAAATGATTTTTCCGTTTCTCTCTATATATTTACTTGCTACTGAAAATTAGAATACCACATCATTTTGTTACAATTTTAGAAATCTAGAAAGACTATATATACAATTATACTCTAGTTAACTGTTCAACATTATCTGTACATCACTTCAGGTTACTGTATTTCATCTCCTAGACTAAAGGAACTTAAAGCACACAGGAATACTTGAGACTCATTGATTCTTTGAGTCAAAACAGTCGTGTAATTCATGAGATTTCATTCATGTACACTTCAACTACACAAATTCCTTAAAAATTACTGGTGACAAGGTAGGAAATGCAAGGAGAGAAATACATCTCAAAACTCATTTATTATCATAGATAAGTTATTCAAAATTATTGTGATACTGCTTATCCTAGCATTAAGTAGCTTTCTTAGCTAGTTGCCTTAAATTACCAGCAGAACAGGACAGAATATGAGTTATGCTTAGGTCCAAGATTGTGTGTGTGTGCTTTGTTTGGGTGCAATGCAAGTATTTGTGCATGTATGCGTATGTGTGTACTTGTGGAGGCTAGAGGTTGGTGTTAGGTGTCTTTCTCTATCACTTTCTACCATATTTTTTGAGAAAGGTCTCTCATTGAACCTGGAGCTTATCAGGTTTAGCTAGAGTGACTGACCAGTAAGCACCAGATCTGCTTGTGTCTGTTCCTCAGTATGAGATGATGGATGCACACCACTATATCTGGCTTTTTCCTGGATCCTGGGGATCCAGATTCAGGTCTTCATGTGTGCATGGCAGGCACTTTACTCACTGAGCTATTTCCTCAGCTCTCAGGGCATCTCTTTTTATATTAACTAGTTACCAACACATCTTCTCTCTGCCTCCTGAAGCAGCTCCAACATATGGAAAACAGCATTTCCTGTTGATGGCATTAGTCTTTGGTGCTGACATCATTCTTCAAATCATCCTTAACTTGGGGGTTTAAAGGTTAGGAAGATACATATATTAAAAAAATCCTGACAAGAATTTATATTGCTATATTTTAAATAAAGACTTTGAGATGAAATTAGAAACTACCAAAGAAAATATTGACTTCCTTGATTTAGCAAGAAGAAAATAAACCTATATATAAATTTAAAATTTAAGGAATATTTACAAAACAATAAGAAAACATCATGATAGCAGCAGCAATAAATTTTCTTAAATCATTTGGAAAATGACACAAATTCCAATAGAAACACTGAGCCAAAGATACCAAAATGTAAACTCCAAAAGAAAAAATTCAAATGGTGATGATATGTTATCTTTACTAGTTATAGTAATACACATATACAATTAAAAAAGAAAACAAAGACAGCGTTGGACTGTTTTGCTAATAACATTTTTTTTTAAAAGATACCAATGTTGGCAAGGTTGAATGGAAAAGAATGTCTTTCATCTATAGGACTATAACTTCTTTCAGAAAGATGATTTGGTAACAACTCATTCAAATCTTTGGGCTTTTGAATAATGTTTTATATGAATTTTCTATCAATCAGTTTTGTGTTTTGATTTGCTTTTTGTTGTTTTCTTTTTGAGTGAGAGGGTAAAATATCTAATGACTACATCACATGGAAAATAAGGTAGAGAGAGACTGACAGGAATGATAGGCTTTGAATGGGAATATAGGATGTTGCTTAGAAAAACATTTCAGTAGGATATGTATCCTGTCAGCCGTTTGTGGGGCAGAGAATAGAGATCCAAAGGTCATTTACACCACTTAGCTTTTCCAATAAAGAGTGATGGTGTCTGTGTTTCTACTCTATGCTGATTAAGAGGTAGAGTAGTTCATGTTTTCTCATGTGTTCTTCCTTTCACCCTCACTATTTTCCTTTGTTTTGATTATTTTTCCCCAAACTTAATTCTCTAGGATATCTACAAAATTACCTTAATCAATACTATTGCTTTATTTTTTTCTGGGTATATGGAGAAGTTTGTAATTCGTAATAAGTTTATCTCATTTGGGTATGGTGATCCACACTTTTAATCTCAGTACTCAAGAAGCAGAGGCAGGAGGATCTCTGAGTTCCAGGCCAGCCTGGTTACATAGTAAGTTCCTGGCCAACCAGAGCTGCCTAATGTACCCTGTTGTAAACAAGCACTGCATCTCATGTCTTCTGTAACCCCATGACTCTCTTGAGGGAAGTAGTGCTCGATGTTGTTTCACTGTGTGGAAAATCCTGTACTGTGAACCATCAGCGACTCTTGCTTGTTAGTATAGAACCTTTCTGGTAATCAGGATCAAACATGTTTTAACTATGGTTTTGCTCATTAACAGCCAAAAGGAAAGATTAGTTTGTTTCTCTTTTTCTCTGTTAAAGTAATCTACTATATGTTCTGTATTAGACCAACTTCACTGGCATGGGAAGTAAAGAAGATGTCTCCAGGACGTCATGTGATTCCAAGCCCATCAACAGATAGAATGAATGTAACATCAACTGCAAGAAGAAGCTTGAATTTTGGGTGAGATGATTTTAAAAAATACTCATAGTATTATAGTATAGTATATCGTATCCCATGAGAAAAGTATGCATAGATACCAACCCCATGTAGGTAAAATAATGTATCATTTCCAGGGAAGGATTCACTAATTTCTGCTCAGATTCTTAGATCTGAGAGAAAGTTACTAGACTATGAGATTGGTAATGCTTTCTTAGCATTTACACAAAAAAATCACGGAAAGTAACTTTATTACTCACAAATTGACAGAAAGTAAGAACAAAAGCCTAGATCTGTGATGAGCTGGTCCTTTTAGACTCAGAGAAGTTTTGTCTGTGGGTCTTCTCATTTACCTAAGAGGACTCCAAAAGCACTCCATTACACATTGGATGTCATTTTTTTTGCTGAGCTCAGGTATTATAGGATGTGCTTTTCTATGGGTACAGTGAAGAAGAGCTAGTTATTATGGACAGTTTCATTTCATGAGTTTGCATTCTTGTATATTCTTCATGAAAGTTGTAAGCCAGAGAGGAGAGGAATGAATCACGAAGGCCATTTGAGAACACTTTTTCCTACATTGTGTATATGTTTAAAATTGTCTAAATAAAATAAAAAAAAATCTGGTGGGCACATCTTGCAGGCGGGTCACTATTAGAGCTCTCAGGGTTTGTAGCTGGGTGGGACTGATGATTACATTAAAGCAGTGGATCTCAACTTTCCTAATGCTGCAACTCTTTAATACAGTTCCTTGTGTTGTGGTGACTCTCAACCATAAAATTATTTTTGTTGCTACTTCATAAATGTAATTTTGCTACTGTTATGAATTGAAATTATATGCAGGATATCTGATACGTGACCCCTATGAAAGGGTCATTTGATCTCAAAAGGGTCAATTTAAAAGCTATGTCTGTTAAATTCTGTTGCGTTTTCTATAAACGGGCCATAATGTTTTGTCTATTTCTTTGTGTGTGTGATTTTCATCTGTTTCATTGTTGAAAACTAGATAATTAAATAATATGTGGAAGCCCACAGATTAGTGATATGCTCTGTAGTATTGTTATTGTGCCTGTTGCCATCATTTTTAACTTTGTGACTTTTAAAATGGTGTTTCAAGACAATCTTAGACTTGCTGATTAGCTGAGGATGACATTGAGTTCATGATTTTCCTGCCTCCACCTCCCAAGTGGGATTATAGGCATGTGCTACCATGCGTGGGTGGGAAATTTACTTTTAAAGCAAACGTTTTTACTCTAATTCTTTAATATAAGCCTTAATTGTGTACTTAACAAAAGGCTGGCAAGTGCTTGCTTCATCAGTTCTCTTTCCTCTATTGCCTAATCTTTCTTTTTTTTCCTAAAGATTATTTTGTTTATTTGTGTATGTGCACATGTCTGTATGAGTATATGCACAGTGTATGTGTAGATGCCCATGGAGGCTAGGAGAGGGCATCAGAATCTGAACTCTGGTCCTCATGATTGAGTAGTAAGTGCATTTAACCACTGAGCCATCTCTGGCCCCCAAACCTGATCATTCTTGACATTGCCTTATCTGTCACACGCACCATTTCATAGTTAACAGCTTTTTACTTATTATTACCTTGGATATGCTTGTATTTTTATTGCATTTGCAGATTACTACAATGTTTTTAAGATGGGAGTCACTCTCCATCTTAATGTATACCGCAGAGTCACTTTAGAGTGATAATTCTTCTTCTTTAGCCTCCCTACTGCTCATGTGCATCACCATGCTATGTTTCATATTTTTTCATGTGTATATAGGTATATGTGAAGTTGCACATATATGTGAAGAGTTGTCATGATTACATTATGAACACTTTACCAACTGAGCTTATTTCCCCAGCATTATAATTTTTTAATGTTTATTTTCTCTGCTATTATCTTTGAGGCAAGATCTTCGATATATCTATGTATCTTGAGCATCCTAACATTGTAGCTGGCATTTAGTAAAAGCTGATTCTTTGTTCAATAGAATTAGACTTTTGCTTTCAATCTCTTTTATAGGATTTCCTAGATAGTGTTTCCTTTGGTGAATGTTGATGGTCTTAAGAATCATATGATACTTGGACCTTAGGCAGGTGGGAAAAGATACATAACAAACAGAACCAACTGCATTCTCCCAAACAAAAGAGTGTTTACAAGGGAACTTGTTCTTTGCTGCAGTACATTAGTTTGTTTCCAAGAATTTTATGATGCAGATTTATTTGAGTTTGGAGGCTTTTAATGCATGTATTAATTACTTTTCTCATGGCCATTATCAAATACCTTACTAAAGCAACTTAAGGGAGCTTTAAAAAATTTACTTGGGCTTATAGTTGGAAGGGACACAATTTATCATGGCAGGGAATGGGAAGTGGCTGATCACATTGTATCTGCAGTCATGAAGCAGATAGAGAGGGGCGGGCGGGAGACACAAACATTAATATGCACTCACTTTCTCCTTTTCATTCAGTCTGGGACCTCAACCCATGCAGTGATTCTGGCCTCATTTGGGTGGGTCTTCCTACCCTTGTTAACCCTGCCTAGAAACTCCGTCATAGACACGCCCAGAGGGTTGTCTATTAGGTGATTCTAGATCCTGTCAAGTTGACAGTATTAGCCACGGCAGTGCCTCCGTGCATAAAGTTCTTATGCTGTTCTCCATGTGCTCTTGTTCATTGTCATTGTATAAATGCATTGCTTCTTTTTACTTTCTGATATGGTTCATATCAGAAAGGGTTTAGGTTGCTTTTAGTACCTACCCACATCTCATACTTCTTGGGTTGTTGTGTTTACTAACTGAGATGTTAGTTATAAAGCTTGGTTTTGTTTATTATTTTAACCCAAAATTTAAATAGTAACCCATTTAGTATATATACAACAGAGTCATTTTTTTTTCTGAAAAAGAATTTAAGATTTTGGGAATCTTCAAAGCCATAGGCCCCAGGGAAGGGAGAAAGTGAGAGGGAAAGTAGATTATGTCTCTTTACTTGCAGTGAGTTCTCCTTGCCTATTTCACCACAGATGAAAGGGGGTTAGGAGCGACCCTAATCCCAGTTAGCCAGTAGTACTGTTTCTGTGTCAGCACACCAAGATAGGGAACCTAATTTTGGTGGTAGAAGAGGTACATGAACACCTTTGCACCAATATAAGAAAGGAAGGATGTCACTGTTAGGTTGTACTAGAACCCAAGAAAAACCTGAGCCCTTTAGTGGTCTCATAGTCCTGGGGCCTCCTCAGACCTGAGGAATCTGTAATGCTTTCCAATAAATTTACTTTCACTGTGTCATAATTCTTTAATTAATGAAGAAAAAGAATTCCAGGCTTAGCTAGTAACAGATTTTTGATAAATGTGAGTTATTAAGTGACTGTAGGTAGTGTGAAGATTTGGGAAAAATAACTTTAGATAATAGTGTTACTCAGTTTTCAAGAACCAAAATTGAATGTTGCCAATGAAGCATCAATTTTAGCCTTAGTCAAGAATGATTTATTAACACATGTCGTTATTGATAAAAGCTAGTAATGGAAGGGAAGACTTAGACTTTTATAATGTTATGATTTTACAATTCTTACTTTGATATTTAACTTATTACATGTGTTTACTTTTCTCAATAGGAATTTACCTGGCACTGTAACTGCCCCATGTCTGGCACCTACAGGTGTCAGTTGGGCGGACAAGGTGAAGGCTCATCATACTGGCTCTACCACATCTGATGTAACACCTGCACAACCCTGTGCACCAACGACCGTACAAAAGACTTCCCGCAAAAATGGCAAGTGATTTTGAGTTAACTGCTTTTAAAAATTTTATTTATTCATGTTTTAGCTGCCTATAGTTATAAAGGGATATTTATATTTTTAAAAAACTTGCCCCTCATATATTTATATATTTATATTTAGTCTTACCTATGTAGATGTAATTCTAAACGGTGTTATTAAATAAGAAACACAGAGCCAAATAAAGAGTTAAAAGCCCAGAGATCGAGTAGTAGCCAAGAGCTAAGACCACCTTATCTTACCACTCGCTGCTGTCCTTCCCCTGAGAGAGAGACCTTCCTGTGTCCTGTCTTTTTATTGCCTTTCTGTTCTGCCTTCTCATTGGCTGTAAACCCAACCACATGACTTCCTTGTCAATGCCTGTCTATATAGACCTCCAGGTCTCTATGGTTCGTACTGAGATTAAAGGTTCGAGTCACCATGCCTGGCTGTTTCCAGTGTGGCTTTGAACTCACAGAGATCCGAATGGATCTCTACCTTCGGAATGCTAGGATTAAAGGTGTGTGTGCCACCATTTTCTGGCCTCTGTATCTAGTGGCTGTTCTGTTCTCTGACCCCAGATAAGTTTATTAGGGTGCACAATATTTTGGGTAACACAATATCACCACATTTCCCCTTTTTTGTCTAAAATTAAGAAAGCATATAACTAATACAAGAAGAACTATATCCAATAAGTATATACAATACATATAGTCAAGAATTACATTAACAATGTCTAGTCCATTAACATTTGACAGATTCAGACAAAAAACTCCATTATATATATTAACAATGTCCAGTCCAGTAACATTTGATAAACTCAGACAAAAAATTTCATTACTTATCCTATTTAAAACAAGTAGTTCCTTTTAAAAAGTAGATTCAATAATTGACCTTTTTATCTTATCATATCCATATTCTCTCTTTTTCTTTTCATAATAGGTTCAATAATCTACCTTTTGTAAAATCCCTTGCTTACTATCCCTTTTGAGCCATTTTGTAACTTACATGTTTACATATAGATAGGTAGCTTTATTGTGTGATGTATAATGTGTGACCTGAGAGTTAATATTAGTAATTAAAATTGGAATTAAAAATCTGTTTGACTTGGTCAGGACTATCAAAGAAAGTGAGAGTATCAGGCAAATTCCTGCCATTTGAACTACCCTAGCTTGTGAATTTATTCTTACTCAATATATTCTGACATTGTGGGAAGACACAAATGTGTTCCTCTATTTCTGACATAGCATGCTCATGGCAGTAGCTAAGTGTATACATAAAACAAAATCAGTAAAGATACTGAATGTTAAATGTTTAGCAAATTTGGCACAGTTACATGTTTAACAAAGTATATGCATTCCTCACTGCTCTTTTTGCTTCTAATACTTCAGTCTGAATACTTGCTATGGATATGTATTCTAACTTGCTGATCTTTTGTTCTGTGTGTCTAATCTATTAAGACAGCTAGTACATTCATAATTTACTTTTTTATCATTAAAATTGTGGATTCTGTGGGTGTAAGGCCATCTACTGGAGGATGGGTAGCCTCTTGGGGGCCACATCCCAGAAGAAAACTGACTCTTTCCCATCAGTTGCCAGTGGTGTGTCAACTAGGGATGGGTTCCATCAGCTCCTTCCCCAGCCTGCTGGGACTTCGATTTTCTTCATTTTTGTACCAATCTTCTGTAAACAGTCACAGCTGTTATGAGTTAATGCAGGCAATGGCCTTGTCATGTCCTATTCTAACCCTCAGTGGGTCCAGTAGGTTTACGAAAGAGCACATGAGACTAGGAGGGAAAGTGGTAGATGGATAGGGGAGGAATTAGAGTGGAGAGACTAGGAGTAGATTTGACAAAACACATTATATAAATGTATGAAATTCTGAAACATAAAACGTTTTTAATCCTATGTGAAGTATTGATGGATTTTGAAAAATGTAGTATTGGATTTTAAAAAATGATATCCAACTAGAGTAAGTGGTGATACCAGAATATAAGAATGAATGTAAATCCATGTTGAATTACACATTTGTGATAAAACCATAGAAAATCTCAGATGCCCAATTTAAAGTCAGCTTTCTTATAGACATGTATTTATGTTTGGGTGACATTAGGATTGGAATCAATTAAAAAGAAAAAAGCTTTCAGAGCTGCTGGTCGTCCCTGTCTTTCTGTACTTATCACAGCTGTTTTGAAAAATCTGAGCCAGATATCAGTGTAAAAGCTGAAAGACCAGAGAAGCGGGGCAGCCAGCCCCAAGTTCTTACCTCTACGAAATCCTCAGCCTAAATAGAGAGTGAGTTCCTGTCTCCTCCTGCCTTATATTCCTTTCTCTGCCCAGCCATATTACTTCCTGTCTCAACTTCCCTGGTGCTGGGATTAAAGGCCGGTGTGCTACCACTGCCTGGCTCTGTTTCTCTTTCAGACTGGATCAATCTTGTGTAGCCCAGGGTGACCTTGAACTCACAGACATCTATCTGCCTCTGCCTCCCAAATGCTAGAATTAAAGGTGTGTGCCACCACTGCTTGGCCTCTATGGCTAACTAGTAGCTTAGCTCCCAACTCTGATCTTCAGGCAAACTTTATATGTTAGATCACAAACAAAATATCACCACACCATGTATGTACATGTATTAATCCAATCAGTACAGTAAACCCTCTCTTCAATCATTAGCCATTTGTACGTTTGGGGCACTTTATATTTTTGTCATTTTCAAATTCTTAAACGGTTCTTTTCCCTAATAGCCTTCAGTACTAAAGTTCTCCTGGGCCATATCCAATCATCCTTAAGGATATTTGATAGGAAGTTAAATGATGTTCAACACAGTAGGAAAAAGGTCCCGTTAAGCACTGTTAAGAATGCTGGTTTAATGTTAATTCCTTGATATAGCTATTCCTTGGAGTTTCCCTCTTTTAATAATTTGAACTGTTTAGAAGTGGCCACTCAACTTCCCAAGAGGCAGTTGTCAGAGTCATTTTAATGTATGCTGCTTCAAGTGTGAAGCTGATGAACAGCCCCTGGGCAAATGGAGAGACTGCCTGTAAGTCAGCCTGCTGTTTTAAATCATCTGCCATTCAAGAATGCTTTATTCCAGCTATAAGGACCACTGCACCTGAAGCTGTGACTCCTTTTTCAGAAGGTCTGCACTAGACATGGCTGCCTCAGACAACTTGCACCAGCCTCAGCTGGTGACCTTTTCACCTGCAGCAGTTCTCACTAAGGCCTAGGTGGGAGAATAAATTACCCCTCCCTTTCAACAGAAACCCCTGACAGTTGTAATTCAAACCCTATGTTTGGACTTATGCCAGACTTGAGATTGGTGCAGAACTTGGAGCACTATTGTGAATGGTGCAAAAATATATACAGCCCTGCGTTTATATCCCAGCCCCTCCAGGCCATATAACCAGTGGATCAAGCTGGTAATATGAGGAAGGGACAGTGACAGTGTTTGTCAGGGTGGTAGCAACCACAACAGTAACAAGTGGTTGTAGTGGTAGTGGCTATAGCCACAACAATGAGAAGGCTATTGAGGACTTATAGGCCTGGATAGTAGTCACCCTGATGACCTGAGTTCAATTTCTAGTTCCCATAGTGGAAGGAGAGTGCTAACTCCTGAAACTTGTCCTCTGAATTGCCATGGGCACCATGCACAGACAATATACCTAATAAAACAAATATGGAGAGTAATAGAGGGAGACATCCACAATCAATCTCTGGTCTGCACACGCGCGCGCTCGCACACACACACACACACACACACACACACACACACAC
>CABHPH010107218.1:7951-43622 GCA_902168325.1 Peromyscus nudipes | reverse complement strand
ACTTGTGGTTTCGTATTATATGGCGTTAGAGAGGCTGCGTTTCCCTTTGGGAATTCTCTCTGCGTTTACAGTCATGAAGTCATGATTACAACAGGTAGTTTTTGACTTGTCTTTCGGGACTTAGTATTAGGGAAGCTTTGTGTTTACCCTGGGGTTTTCTCTGAGGTTTTGTTGGCCTATGTGTCAAAATTAATGTGTCTTAAAGAAGTGTGTGTTCAGCACTCGTCCGGAATAACCCGTGAACATATACACTATGACTGGTAAATACTTTAGAAGTTACACGCACAAAAAAAATCAAGATGACGTACTTCCCCAAATTAAGACAGACATGGCACCTGTAAGTTTAACACAGAAAGAAGCCTTTTAAAGGGAGTCTATTTATTGATTTACATGCACCCTCGAGAATACGAGTGTTTTTGAGCGTTGCTATTTTATTAGCCGACTTGCCCAAGGCAGGTTCCCTGTAGTAGTGAGGGGTGGAGTCCAGTGAGGTAGCCTTCAAAAGCCTTCTTGAGGTGGATGTGGGGACTTTTTGAGACTGATTGCTTTTATTTTTAGAATGTTGAAAGAACTTGTTAATTTTTAGTCACTATAAGTGTTCCTTTTAAGGACTAAGAACCGGTTTTTACTCTATCGTTTTCAGATAAGTAGTTAGTGTTCAACCTGACCCCTAAGTCAGCCACTGTTTATTTTACTTGAAATAGAAGGAAGGCTTGTATGTTCCCACCCCCTTGTTCTTTCTTTTCCCCAGGTGGGGTAGTGGGATCTCCCTGCATGGGTTCTTCGTTCACTATGTGATGCCACTTAGAAAGGCCGGTGGAAGGCTGTACCCTGAAGATTGTCTTTTCCTTTCCCAGAGTTTGCTTTCCAAAGCTCGAGTAATTGATTCCAGCTCTGTTAAACTCCGGGGTGGTTCTCTATTCATGGACACAGAAAAATCAGGAAAAAGAGAATTCGACACACGGCAAACTCCTCATGTGAATATTAATCCTTTTACTCCGGATCCTGTATTGCTTCACTCCTCAGGACGGTGTCGTGGGAGAAAAAGAGCATATTTTAATGAGTAAGCCTCTCTAGTTTGGTTCCTCTATACACCTAAGATAGGTTCCAAGTACTATCAAAATTCAGTTTCTACATTCATGAATGAATGTCTGTGCTCTGAAGGTTTTCACTTCATTAGCCCTCAGTTCGCAGGAGATAGATAGATCATCTGTAGAAAAGAAGTGGTGTGGGCTCTGTGAGTCCGAAGCCAGCCTGGTCTACAGAGCGAGATCCAGGACAGCCAGAGCTGTTACACAGAGAAACACTGTCTTGAAAAACAAAACAAAACAAAAAGTGGTATAAGAAAGGGAAAGAATAAGAAACCGTGATTCCTGGAGAGATGGCTCAGGTGTTGAGAGCTCTAGCTGTTCTTGGGTTCCGTTCTTAGCACCCATGTGCTGGCTTACAACTGACTGAGACTGTTTCCAGGGGACCCATTGCCCCTTCTGACCTCTTCAGGTCCTAGACATGCATGTGATATTCATACATGCAAAACCCTTTTATTTTACTTAAAACAAAAACAAAACAAAACAACAAAAAAACCTAGACCAGGCAGTGGTGGTGCACACCTTTAGTCCAAGCACTCCGGGCAGAGGCAGGTGGATCTCTGAGTTTGAGGCCAGCCTGGTTTACAAAGCAAGTTCCAAGAAAACCAGGACTGTTAAACAGAGAAACCCTGTCTTGGAAAAAACAAACAAACAAGGCCTAGATTTCTGTCAATTAATTAATTATTTATTTATTTTGATGTGCATTGGTGTTTTGCCTGCATGTATGTGTGAGGATGTTGGATCCCCTGGAACTGGAGTTAGAGACAGTTGTTAACTGCCATGTGGGTGCTGGGAATTGAACCAGGGTCCTCTGGAAGAGCAGCCAGTGCTCTTAACCTATGAGTCATCTCTTCAGCCCCAAACCTAGATTTCTTGTCAGACATCTAGTGTCAACTAACCTGAGAGAGTTGTTATTATTACGTGTATTTATTTTGTGTGTGTGCAGGTCACACACATGGAGGTTGACTTTAGGGACTTGGTTCTCCTTCCACTGTGTGGGTCCCTCATGTCAAGAGGTGGCTAGAACCCTTACCTTCTTGAGCCAGCGGTTCTCAACCTTCCTAATGCTGTAACCTTTTAATTCAGTTCCTCATATTGCGGTGACCCCAACCATAAAATTATTTTTGTTGCTACTTCATAACTGTAGTTTTGCTGTTATGAATTGTAATGTAAATGTCTGATACATATTTTACATTACCCCAAAGGGATCTGGAACCACAGGTTGAGAAGTGCTGCTTTGAGCTATCTTGATGGTCAGAGATTTGATTTATAAAAGCTTCAATTTTGGTCTGTGTAGCAGTAGTCTAGTCAGTGAGCATGTCTCAGTAGGAATTTTTTTTTCATCAGTTTAGTCAAATTTTAGGGTTACAAAATAAACTATATGCTTTCTTTTTTATTTCTACCCATTAAAAATCCATTTCACTCTATGGTTAGTAGGTAAAATTTTTAACCTTAAGTTGATGTGTGTTCTGATATATTGGTAAAAACACATGTATTCTTCTTTCAGTTCCTCTGAAGACATGGAAGCCAGTGATTATGAGTTTGAAGATGAAACAAGACCTGCTAAAGTAAATGCCTTTTTATATTTTAGTCAGTTAATATATGTCTGCATGTTACATAAGCAGCAGAACCTAGGTAGAATAATTTTTAAATTTCATCTTTGTATTATACCTGGATACTCTCCTTTATTACAGAGAATTACAATTACTGAAAGCAATATGAAGTCACGATATGAAACCGAATTTCATGAGCTGGAGAAAATTGGTTCTGGAGAATTTGGTTCTGTGTTTAAGTGTGTGAAGAGGCTAGATGGATGCATTTATGCCATTAAGCGATCAAAAAAGCCATTGGCTGGCTCTGTTGATGAGTATGTATTCAATATTTTTGACTTTTGTATTTTGTCTCCTTTGTTATTGATAAACATTAAAGTTTTAGGTAACCAAACACCTAATGCTTTTATTAAGACTAGGTCTCATGTAGCTCAAGCTAGCCTTGGTGAACTCACTATATACTGATGATTTTGAACTCCCATTCTCCTGCCTCAGTTTCCCTGATGGTAGGATTACAGTGTGTACTACTATGTCAGTTTGCGTAATTCTTAGTTCTCTTACATCACTTTTTAGCATACCATTAGTTTAAAAAGGTCATATTTACTTTATGGTGCTTCAGATGATTTGATTTAGTCCTGAGTAGAAATGATTTAACATTCTATTAATATTTTTCTTCTAGGCAGAATGCTTTGAGAGAAGTATATGCTCATGCTGTGCTTGGACAGCATTCCCATGTGGTTCGCTATTTCTCTGCATGGGCAGAAGATGACCATATGCTTATACAGAATGAATATTGTAATGGTAAGTGATGTCATGTTCATTCATAAACTTTTAAGTTTAAAAAATAAACACCATGAGAATATTTATTACGATCTTCCCCAGCTCTCTTTCTCGTGTGTGTGTGTGTGTGTGTGTGTGTGTGTGTGTGTGTGAGAGAGAGAGAGAGAGAGAGAGAGAGAGAGAGAGAGAGAGAGAGAGAGATTTTTAAGATAGGGTCTTACTATGTAACCCTAACTGGCCTGAAACTCTTTGTAAACCAGGCTGGCCTTAGACTCACAGAGATCCACATGCATCTGCCTACCCAATGTGGGGATTAAAGACATGTGCTACCCCACCTGGCTCCCTTTCTCATCTTTTATCCAGAAGAGTAACATGAGTTTCAAGTTGGAAGCCTTATCCATTCTGTGGCATCTTCTACATACCTCAGTAGTAGAACTTGTTCTATTTATATGCCTGTCACTCAGTGCTGAGCTTCCTGAGAAGACAGCATACTGGTAGCCTTGCCGTGTATATTTTGTTATTTCCTAGCACCAGCATAGTTTGTGGGCATACAGGAAAGATTATCTTAGTCTGTTACAGTCTGTGGTTGTACAAGAATAATACGATGAGATGAGGCAATTACAATAAATTGATTGGGTTCTCTGTTTTGGAGGCTAGGAAGTCTAAGAACATGACATCAGCATCTAAGGTGGTCATTCAGGCTGTATCTTTCCGTGTGGAATGTAGGGTTTTCACTGTGTATTCCTGGATGGAGCTCTATATATGCAGACTAAACTGTCCTCCAATTCACAGAAATCTGGCCTTCCTGAGTGCTGGGATTAAATGCAGGTGCCACCACTCTTGGCCCCTTTTATTTCTTTTTCAATGGCAAATTTTATGATGACAGTCCTTTCCTTTGCTGCACTAGGGTTGAACTAAGAGTCTCTAGAATGCTCTCAAGTGACCTACCTCTGAGCTATATCCTCAGTTCTTTTTGTATTTTGTTTTGTGACTTGTTTTGCTAAGCAGTTTGCCAGAACTGGCCGTGAGCTTATGCTCTAGCTAAAGCAGATCTTGATCTTATGATATTCCAGCAGGTTTGTACCACAAGGCCAGACTTAATTTAACATTAATCCCTTCTTGAAGGTACAGCCCTCTGACCTATTTATCTTTACTAAGACCCAGCTTCCAACACTTGAACTTTGGGATACACATTCAAATCATAAAGAAGTTTTCAATGAATTTTCACTGCATTTAGCCTTCACATTTTGTGTGCTTCTAACATAGATGTCAATTTCTCATAAAAGGATAATGACTCCATTCATCTAAATTTAGCCATTTCTTGAAAATATTCTGAAATCCTTCTTTATTCCCACCATCTGTCCAGTCTAGTTTACTGCTAGAATTCATTAATACATCTGTATTAAGTAAGGTTTTAGGTTTTTCAAGACAGGGTTT
The DNA here is from genome assembly GCA_902168325.1 of Peromyscus nudipes. Classification (NCBI taxonomy): domain Eukaryota; kingdom Metazoa; phylum Chordata; class Mammalia; order Rodentia; family Cricetidae; genus Peromyscus; species Peromyscus nudipes. The sequence continues at coordinate 38,767 of CABHPH010107218.1, read as the reverse complement.
ATCTGTGTATCCCTGGCTGTCCTGAAACTCACTATGTAGACTGAGCTGGCCTCGAACTCGCAGAGATCCTCCTGCCTCTGACTCGTGAGTGCTGGGATTAAAGGCATAGGGGGCCACAGAGATGACTCAGTGGTTAAAGAGTGCTTACTGTGCAATAACAAGCACTAGAGTACAAATTGCAGCATCTATGCAGCAAGTTAGGCTTCCTAAATATGCCTCAGACCCCTCCTCAGGTCCCAGGGAAGCAGAGGCAGGAGAATCACTGGGGCTTGCTGGTTGGTAGTATAGCTGAGTGAATGAGCCCTGCTGCGTTCAGGGAGAGACGCTGCCTCAAAGAACCCTTTTATACCTTCCAGATGGACACACATAAGAACGTTCACTTACACATACACATATGTAAATCTTTGTTAAAAAAAGAAATATAGCTGCATGTGGTGGCACATGCCTTTAATCCTAGCACTGAGGAGGCAGAGGCAGCAGGATCTCTGAGTTCAAGGCCAGCCTGGTCTACAAATCGAGTTCCAGGACAGCCAGGGCTATTACACGAAGAAATCCTGTCTCCAAAAAAAAAAAGGGGAAAAAAAAGAAAGGTAGTTGGGTGTGGTGGTGTACTCTTTAATTCCAGTACTTGGGAGTCAGAGGCAGATGGATCTTTGAGTTTGTGGCCAATCAGCAGGGCTATATATAGACCCTGACTCCAAAAAAAAGAACAAAGAAAAAAAAAAAAAGAAATAAAGGTTTAGAAACATTTGATAGTAAGGTTTATTCTTGTTCATTTTCATAATAGCTGATAGTCTAATAGTTTGTGAATCAATAATGATGTAGGTAGTAAAGACCTCTTCCTTTCCCTGCTGTAAGTCAGTTTCTTAGTTTATTTAGAGACATGGTCTCTCTATGTAGCTCTGGCTGGCCTATAACTTGCTGTGTAGACTAGGCTGGCCCCAAACTCACAGGTGCTTGCCTCTCTCTACTTCCAGAGTGCTGAGATTAAAGGTGTGTGTCACCATGCCTTGCTCTTGTTCTACTCTCTGGAGGTTTCCCCCTCAGAAAAAGAGAAAGAAACTGATATTTTACTCTGAGAAAGTGAACTGAGTTGGTTGCTGAGGTTAACAAGTTTAAAGAAAATTTAAATCATGTTTTCAAACCCTCAGCGCTGAGAATCTAACCTAGGACCTATATATACATGTTCAGAAGGCATTGAATCCTGCTATTTTTAGATTTTGAGACTAAGTTGACCAGACTAGCTTTAAACTCATTTTGTAATCTAAGCTGGCCTCAAACTTTTGGTGTTTCTGCCTTAGACTCCCAAATAGCTGGTATTATGTGCCTAAATCACCAGCCTGGTGTTTAAATTGTGTTTTCTATATTTGTTAGTATATTTTATACTAAATAATAAATAAAAGTTGTTCAATGTAAAGAGAAGGGAAAACAATACATTTTTATAAATTTTAAGAAGGGGAAATTAACAAAAATGTTAATTTTTGCTGTCTTTGTTAGGTGGGAGTTTAGCTGATGCTATAAATGAGAACTACAGAATCATGAGCTACTTTACTGAAGGAGAACTGAAGGATCTGCTTTTGCAAGTTGGCCGGGGCTTGAGATATATACACTCAATGTCTTTGGTTCACATGGATATAAAACCTAGTAAGTATTCCAGATATCTTGACTGTGTGGAACCTGAATATTGGGAATAAATTACTTCATTGTAGCAATATAAAAACATCTTCCTACTTTTCATTATTACTTACTAGTATTGTTTTATAATGGGAGGAATAGTTGCGCGCGCGCGTGCACACACACACCACACACACACACACACACACACACACACACACACACACACACAGGCCCAGGTATTTCATAGTTGAATCATTTAAACTGGTATCTGTTTGAGGATCATACTGTGTGTGTGTCTGGTTATATCATTTTCTTTTTTCAGGTTTCACCCTTCTACTTTTTTTTCTTTTTTAAATATATAATTTATTTTTATTTTCTATTCATTGGCATATTGCCTGCATGCATGTCTGTGAGGGTGTCAGAAGCCCTGGAACTGGATTTATAGACAGATGAGAGCTGCCATGTGGGTGCTGGGAATTAAACCTGATCCTCTGGAAGAGCAGCCAGTGCTCTTAACCACTGAGCCATCTTTCCAGCCCTTCTGCTTCTTAAAAATGATAGACTTAATCCTACAGATACACTTCTATGTTTTTTTGTTTTTTTGCTTTGGGGGCTTTTTTTGTTTTTTTGAGACAGGTTTCTCTGTGTAGTTTTGGCGCCTGTTCTGGATCTCTGTCTATAGACCAGGCTGGCCTCAAACTCACAGAGATCCACCTGCCTCTGCTTCACGAGTGCTGGGATTAAAGGTGTGCGCCACCACCACCCGGCTCACTTCTAAGTTTAACTGGTTGCTTTCTTGTATTTTTAGCTTCTGTCTTTCTTATATTTCCTATAAATTGGAAGTTAGAAGGGTCGATGGATTCAAATTAATCATTGCAGGCAAGGTGCTTTTCTTAAAAACCAGCAACAACAAAAACCAATTAGCTGGCAGTGGTGGCATACACCTTTAATCCCAGCACTCAAGGCAGAGGCAGGCAGATCTCTGGGTTTGAAGCCAGCCTGGTCTACAGAGCGAGTTGCAGGACAGCCAGGGTTGTTATACAAACCCTGTGTGTGTGGAGCAGTTAATTTTTAATTTATATGTATGTATGCATTTGAGTGAATTTATGTGCACCATGTGCAAGCAGGAGCCTTGGGAGGCTAGACAAGCATGTTGGATACCTTGGACCTGAAGTTAGAGGCCTTTGTGAGCCACCATGTAGGTGCTAGCACCCAACCCCAGTCCTCTGCAACAGCAGGAAGGACTCTTAACCTTGAGCTAGCTCCACATTCCTGGCAGCGTTCCTTTAAATTGAATTTTACAGATTAAAAAAATGTGTTTTTATTCTAAGGGAGCATGTTGATTTGATAAATTTTAAGTAGTTTTATACAACTTGTGAATTGCAGTTAAAATTTTTTCACCTGAGTAAAGTTTTTTAAAAAGAAAGAAAAAAACAAATGTAGTGGCATACACCTTTAATACCAGCACTTGAAAGGCAGAGGCAGGAGGATCTCTGGGATTTGGAAGCCAACTTTGGTTTTCATAGTTAGTTCCAGGCTAGCCAGGACTGCATAAGTAAACCCCTGTCTCCAAAAAAAAGGAAGGAAAGAATGTTTGGACATAGGTATGAGATCAGCATCTGTAAAGTTAGGCAATACTGCTTTATCTTATATTAAGCAACAAATACAGTGAATTTTTGTATTACAAGATTCAAAGGCTAGAAATACTAAGGGACATAAAGTTAATTTTTTTGTGTATGGTACTGGGGTTGAAAAAAATCCAAATTTACAAATATCACCATAAATATATTTTCCTATAAAGTGAAACTGCACAGATGAGTAATAATTCTGGTGTACTAAAATCAATATTACATTGATAAATCTGTGAAAATGAAGTATGCAGGTCTGAAGCAATGGGTCAGTGGGTAAAAAGTGCTTGCTGTGCAGGCGTGAGGACCAAAGTTCAGATCTTTGACGTGTGTAAAAGCTGAGTGCAGAAGTGTGCATCTGTTACCCCAACATAGGAGTGAGATGAGGATGAGACTGATGGATCCTGGGAACTCAAGGGCTAGCCAGTATAGCCAAAACTAAAAGTTCTTGGTGCAGTGAGAGACCGTATCTCATAAAGTAAGATAGTGAGGATGAAGGAAGACATCTGACATCAGTTTCTGGCCCACATACCCATACGTCATACACCCATATACCAAAAAATAAATCTGCCACTCAAACTTATGTCAGTTATGAGGTTACTTTTAAGAAAAGTATTGGCCAGGCAGTGGTGGCACATGCCTTTAATACCTGCACTTGGGGGGCAGAGGCAGGTGGATCTTTGTGAGTTCGAGGCCATCCTGGTCTACAGAGCGAGTTCCAGGACAGGCTCCAAAGTTACACAGAGAAACCCTGTCTCCCAAAAAAAAAAAAAAAAAAAAAAAAAGGACAAGAAGAAGTATTGTTTGTAGTAGGAAATAAGCCATAAACAGTGTTGAATGTTGAATGTAGGTACTGCATGGTAGCTAAATGACCCATTCTTCCATTCCAGCCTGATAGCATTAATTTAAAATTAAGTTGTTGGAACCGGAGAGAGATCGATTGGCAGTTTTAAGAGCTCTTACTATTGCAAAGAACCCAGCACCCACGTGGTGGTTCACAACCATCCATAACTCCATTTGCAGAGGAGCCAATGCCTTGTTCTGACCTCTGTGGGCAATGAGTATATACATGGTGCACATACATACATGCAGGCAAAAATATTCATAAAATAAAATTAATAAATCTAAAATAAAGATTTATTTATTTATTATGTATACAGCGTGTATGACTACAGGCCAGAAGAGGGCACCAGATTCCATTACAGATGGTTGTGAGCCACCATGTGGTTGCTGGGAATTGAACTCGGGACCTCTGGAAGAGCAGTCAGTGCTCTTAACCTCTGAGCCATCTCTCCAGCCCTTTTGTATTATTTTCTAAGTTAATAGAATGCTGAAGATTAATATATGGGCAAAAGGGTCTTATGCAGTGACTCCCAAATATTTAGAGGTCATTGCTAAATTAAAATATATTCTCTAGGGCAGTGGTGACACACACCTTTAATCCCAGCACTCCTGGGGCAGAGGCAGGTGGATCTCTGAGAGTTCGAGGCCAGCCTGGTCTACAGAGTGAGTTCCAGGACAGGCTCCAAAGCTACATAAGAAACCCTGTATCAAAACACCAAAACCTGAGGCTGGAGAGATGGCTCAGAGGTTAGGAGCACTGGCTGCTCTTCCAGAGGTCCTGAATTCAGTTCCCAGAAACCACATGTTGGCTCACAACCATCTGTAGTGAGATCTGATGTTCTCTTCTGCCATAGAGTTATGCATGCTGATAGAGCACCGGTATATATAAAAAAAAAACTCTTTAAAAAACAAAAAACAACTAAATCTATATGTATTCCCCAGGCATACAGCCTCATCTTTATCCCTTGAGGTCATTATTCTCACTAAGATTGGGGTAGAATGTAATAATCTGCATTTTTAAGGCTTTCTGGATGATTTTTTCCTGTGATGGTTGTTTAGTTTTCTCCTTGTACCATATAGTTTCTGAGGATTGAACTCAGGTTGTCAGGCTTGGTAAAAAGTGGCTTTACCCACTGAGCCATCTCACTAGCTTTAAGGATTTTTTTTTTTTGGTTTTTTAAGGTAGGGTTTCTCTGTGTAACACCCCTGGCTGTCCTGGAGCTTGATTTGTAGACCAGGCTAGTCTTGAACTCACTGAAATCTGTCTGCCTCTGCCTGAGAACTGGGATTAAAGGCATGCACCACCACGCCTGGCTCTCTTGGTAATTTTTATATTTGGCCTTGTTTGTTAAATATGGTTATTATTACTAAACAGGTAATATTTTCATATCTCGAACCTCGATCCCGAATGCTGTCTCTGAGGAAGGAGATGAAGATGACTGGATATCCAACAAAGTTATGTTTAAAATAGGTAAAACTATCTTGTTAACTGTTATAATAACTCAGGTTAAAATTAAGAGAGGGGTTGGTGTGTGTGTAGGTGTAGGATGGGCATGGCAGGCATGCATGTGCAACAGAGCATGTATGGATGTTAGAGGACAGGCTTAGGTGGTAGTCCTCATGTTCTATCTTGTTTCAAGTTGGGTCTTTTGTTTGTTGTGCACTGCTTTGCCTAGCTGGCCTGTGAGTTCCTGGGATTTTCCTGTCTCTCCTTCCTTTCTTGAGGTAGTTCTAGGTTTGCAGACATGTGCTGCTCCTGTGTTGACTTTTAGATGGGTTCTGGGGATCTGAATTCTGGTCCTTACTCTTGATAAAATCAAGCATTTTTTCCACTGAGCCATCTCTATAATCCTCTTTTTGAGTGTTTGCCTTAATGTAAATGCACCATATATATATGCTTGGTGCCCAAAGAGGCCAGAAGAAGCATCCCCAGGGACTCAAGTAACAAGTAGTTGTGAGCTACCTTGTGCATGCTGGGAACTGAACTTTGGTCCTTGAAAGAGCAGCAAGTACTCTTACCTGTTGAGCCATCATCCCTCCAGCCCATATACTATACTATACTTTGAGACAAGATTTCATGTATCCCAGGTATGCTTCCTTGAACTTGCTGGATAGCCCAGATAGCTCAGGATCCTCCTGCCTCTACCCTGAGTCCTAGGATTACAGGCATGTGTTGTCCCAGCTGGTTTATATGGTTATAAATACCAAGCTTTGTGCATGCTGGATAAATACTCTGCTAACTGAGCTACTGTGCTTTTCTAATACGTCTAGGTGATCTTGGGCATGTGACAAGAATCTCTAGTCCACAAGTTGAAGAAGGTGATAGTCGTTTCCTAGCAAATGAAGTTTTACAAGAGGTAATTTATTTTTCCTTGGTTTATAGTATTTGCTTTGTTGACAGAAGACTGATTTCAAATATGTTGAAAATTAAGCAACTAGTAGACTAAAAGTAGAAAGTCTAAACCATCACTGAGGGATATTTAATCTGGCAAGGACTCTGATGGCATTAAAAGTTGTTCCATCCACTACGAGTGGAGCTTTAAAGTTGCATAAGCCTTTCTAGAGACCAAACTGTCCACTATATTGTATTTAAAAGTCACAATTCCACTGACCCAGAATTTTCAGCCCCAGAAGTTTTTCCTATACAAATGCTCGTGTATACATAGAGAACAATGTGAAAATGTTGTATTTGCTAAGGAAGTGAAAGGTAAATTATGACATGGTGTGGTATATAAAGTCTAATTAGTCTCCTTGCTCTTCTCTCCATGCACATTGTCTACATATTCATCCCCAAAGGCATGATATTTGCTTATGAGCATGTCATTGGGCAACTGATAAAGTAGCATCTATTTTTAGATATGTATTTAACCCCCTCCCTCAGTTTATTATTTGTAATAAAAAAAAACCATCATCTTCCTAAATTTAGCATCTTATTTTCTGAATAGATGCTTAAATGTGGCATTGAAAAAGTTTTTAATGTGATTTTACATAGACTATCATGGTGTGCAATATTTTATTTTGACCACTATCTTAATTTTTTTTCTCTTTTACATTTTACAGAACTATAGTCATCTACCGAAAGCAGATATTTTTGCCCTTGCTCTCACAGTCGTGTGTGCTGCTGGTGCTGAACCCCTTCCCAGAAATGGAGACCAGTGGCATGAAATCAGGCAGGGTCGATTACCTCGGATTCCACAAGTGCTTTCCCAGGAGTTGACAGAGTTGCTAAAAGTGAGTGGTGTTTTGTATGTGAAGTACTCTAGTAACGCCTCAACATTTCACTAAGTAGTCGTCTTTCGTTTGTTTGGGTTTTTTAGAGATAGGGTTCCTGTAGCTCTGACTGTCCTGGGAACTATGTAGACCAGGCTAGCCTCGAAATCAGAGATCTGCCTGCCTCTGCTTCCCGAGTGCTGAGATGAAAGGCGCGTGCCTCCATGCCCAGCCATAAGTAGTAGTTTTTAACCCCCATTTTGCTTCTGTTTCTCAGGTTATGATCCATCCTGATCCGGAAAGGAGGCCTTCGGCGATGGAGCTGGTGAAGCATTCAGTGTTGCTGTCTGCATCTAGAAAGAGTGCAGAGCAGTTACGAATTGAATTGAATGCTGAAAAATTCAAAAATTCTCTTTTGCAGAAGTAAGGAGGAGTTTTTGTTTTGTTTTGACTCTGTCATTCTCATTGGTGCTCAAATTTTGAGAGATCATTTAGGGTTTTGTCAAACTTTGTAATTATGTGCTTTAGGAATATTAAGTGGGATTGGGGCAGTGGCTCAGGTTGGTAAGATTTTTCCCACATAAACACCAGGACCTGAGATTTTAAAAGGTTTGTTACCATCCCACTTGTAAGAAGCTGGGCACAGAGTCTTGTGTCTGTAATCTCAGCGCTGGAGAGGCAGAAACAGGTGGAGTCCCTACCTGAATTCAGTTCCCAGCTGAATCATTGAGCTCTAGATTCAGTGAAAGAGGGCTGGAGAGATGACTTACCAATTAAGAGTACTGGCTGCTCTTCCAGAGGACTGAGGTTCAATTCCCAGTACCACATTGGAGGCTCACAACTGTTTGTGACTTCAGTCCTAGGGGACCCATTGCCCTCTTCTGGCTTTCTTGGTGCACACATAAAGCACAGACATACATGCATATAAAACAGTCACCCATACACATAAGTAGTTTTTTAAAAAAAGCTTTATGTTGCAAACATTAAAGATTTTGAGTATTAAAAAAAAAAGAATAAAGTAGATGTCAATTGAGGAAGACATCTAATGTTGACCTCTGGCATCCACATGCACTTGTACAAGTGTGTACCTGCACAACTAGACACACAGACAAATACTAAGGCTGAGTCGGGTGTAGGGACATAGACATGTGATCCCACCTGCTGGGGAGACAGAGGCAGCAGGATCACAAGTACAAATTTTTCAACAGTGTTGAAGCTCAGCCTGGGCAACTTGGTAAGACCCACCCTGTCTCAAAGAGTAAAGGGTCAGCGAGTGGTGGTGCACACTTCTAATCCAGTACTCAAGAGGCAGAAGCAGGAAGAGCTCTGTGAGTTAGAGGCCAGCCTGGTCTACAGAGTAAGTTCCCAGTCAGCCAGGATTGCATAATGAGACCCTGTCTGAAAAAAAAAAGGATGGGGTTGGGTTAATGTTAAGAGTGCTAAGCCCAGCGTGCACAAGGTCCTGGATTCATCCTCAGCACAGAGGCCTGAGGGGAAAAATGAGATGGGATATAAAGAAGGGGTAAAGAGAAGGCTCAGTGGTAGAGCTTTTTGTTGCCTAGGATGTGTGATGTTCTATATTCAAAAACAAAACAAAAATACTTAAAAGCGTGGCTGTTTGCAAGTGTTCATTGTCTCCAAGCTCTAAATCATGATAGAAGCTAAATCCACCTTAACATATTTCCGCTAGACGCTCACCAAAATTAATGTTTCCCTATAGCATTTTCTTCAGCCTGTTTTATGAAATGGTGAAATTAATGTCAATTATGTTGCTACATGTTTTTTTTCTCATTTTTATTGGCATGTATAATTGTGGGAGAGGGAACGTAACACTGTGCATACATGGAGGTCAGAAGACAACTTTTAGAAGTCTGTTTTCTCTTTCCACTTTTATCTGGGCTCCAGGGATTGGACTTAGTTTGGTAAATTTGTGTGACAAGTGCCTTGCTTGCTAAAACATCTCACCTGCTTGGTAAAACGGTTCTTATATTTGACCTGAGGGACTTGGCAGTTTCAGAAAGCTGGTTGCAAATATAAAGTTGACTTAAAAAAAAAAAGTTTTATTTGTATGTGTTGTATGCATACATGTACCCATTTGTACAGAAACTGAAGGTGAATGTCAGTTGTCTTCCTCTCTCCCCCGTAATGTTCCCCTTCGATTTTTTTTTCCTACTCTTCATCAAGACGGGGTTTCTCTGTGTAGCCCTGGCTGTCCTGGAACTCCCTGTGTAGACTAGGCTGGCCTCAACTCAGAGATCCACCTGCTTCTGCCCCTTTCTGCCTCTGCAGTTAAATTTATGTACCACCATAACAGGCCTAATTTTTGAAATTAGGATCTCATTGAACCCAGAGCTTGCCAGCTCAGCTAGACTGGCTGTCTGGCAAGCCCTCAGGGTTCTCCTGTCTCTGCCTCCCAGCTCTGAGATTACAGGCTTGTGCTATCACACCTATACTGCTTCTCACCCTCATAGGTGAGGACCATATCTGTGGTTCTACCATTGAGCTAAATCTTCAATCCCCCCACCCTGCTTTCTTTGTGGGTGCCGGGGGTCCTCAAGCTTATTTTTTTTTAATTATATTTCATTTATTTTGTGTGTGCGCATGCACATGCCATGTTTTGATCTTTCTACCATGTGGATTCTGGTGATCAAAACTCAGGTTGTCAGACTTGGTGGCAGGTATCCTCATCAATGAGCCTTGTCACCAGCCCCAGGTGTGGCATACCCATATAATAGCATCCCCTGTACCTCAGTGCTAGGGATTGAACACAAGGCCTTTCCCTATGCTAGGCAAGTTCTATAGCAATAAGCTATGCCCCTCATCCTTTTTACTTTTTGAAGTAGTATTTCATCATATAGTCTAGACTGGCCTCAAACTCAGTATGTTGCCAAGGCTAGCCTTGAACTCTTCCCTCTATTTCTCTAACCTCATCCCTTTGTGCTGGGATTATAGGCGTGTGCCACCATGCTCAGCCTGTTTCTTTTTTGAAATGGAGCTCATCTAGCCCTTGAATTACCTTGAAGTTACTATATGGAAGAGGCTGACGTTGAACACCTTCTAATTCAGTTTGCTATCATTTTTACTCTAACTTGAAGAGGTTTTATGTTAAATATAAGATTTTCATATGTAAATTCTAAAAATTATGCTTTTTGTCTTTGATATAAATTGAAGTGTAATTTGAAATTATTTAAGACCCAAAGTCCTTAATAACATCTTTATTGTTTAATTCTAAAGCACAAGTCATAAATTTGAGTATATAAGCTAAAACTCTATGTTATATTTTTCTGTTTCTCAGTTGCATCTCAGATAATTGATAGTATGTGAATATTTAATGACAATTGTCCTAGTTAGGGTCACTATTACTATGATGAAACACCATGACCAAAACAACTTGGGGAGCAAAAGGTTTGTTTGACTTACATATCCCAGTCCATTGAGGGAAGCCAGGCAGGATCTCAAAACAGGGCAGGCACCTGGGAGTGGGAACTGATGCAGAGGCCATGGAGGAGTGCTGCTTTCTGGTTTGCTCCTCATGGCTTGCTCAGTCTGCTTTTTTGTTTGTGTGTTGGTTTGTTTTGTTTTTGTTTTTCAAGATAGGGTTTTTCTGTGTAACAGTCCTGGCTGTCCTGGAAATCACTTTGTAGACCAGGCTGGCCTTGAACTCACACACAGATATACACCTGCCTCTGCCTCCCAAGTGCTGGGATTAAAGGTGTGCACCACTGGCTCAGACTGCTTTTTTATAGAACCCAGGACCACCAGCCACAATAGGCGGGACCCTCCCACACCAATCACTAATTAAGAAACAGGCTTGCTCACAGCCTGATCTTGTAGAGGTATTTTCTCAGTTGAGGCTCCTTCCTGTCTGATGACCCTAGCTTATGTCAAGTTGGCATAAAACTAGCCAGCACAGCAATTCTGTTTGTATTTGGCCTCTTAGACTTTTTCCATAGGATTAATACAGTAGGTAAATTAAATGTCTTGCTTCCTTTTTTATTTTTGTAGAGAACTCAAGAAAGCCCAAATGGCAGCCAAAGTTGCAGCTGAAGAACGGGCACTCTTCACGGATCGGATGGCCACTAGGTCCACCACCCAGAGTAATAGAACTTCTCGACTTATTGGAAAGAAAATGAACCGCTCTGTCAGCCTAACTATATACTGAACTGCTCACATCCCCCACTGCCCCCCACAAAAAAACTGTGACAAGAGGAAGCTAGGTTGAAATCACTGCTAGAATCCGCTTTGCATTTACTTTGTCCATTGGGATCAGTAGTTTTCCTGAAATGCCTTGTAGGACTTAGTGAATTACAGTTGAGAGCTATATTCTGACTTGGCTATGTCAGGCTTTTGTCTCATCTTCCCGTCTGTTTCATGTAGGATGTCAGTCACTGTTGGATGTTCCACCAGCCTTTGCAGGGTTAACCACTGTGGTGGTGTGCTGCTTCTCATTCACTATTGCAGTGTATGAAAGGTATCTTTCCTTGTTACGACCCTTAGAAAGGACTCAAGGGCTTTACTAGGAACATCTTCTCCCTTCAGAAAGGGAGACGCTCAGAGACTAGTATTACTCAGCCTCTGATGTACCTGTGTCAGTCCATGTCTCTTTTTTCTATTGTGAATTATACTTGTATATCCAACTGGGAGCACTTTAGGCATCGTGTGCACCATGGAATGGTCGTTCTGTGGGCCTTGCCTTGTGAATTTGCTGCTATTTTAGTTTCCTCTTGCTGTAAAACTAGCATTAAACAATCATTGTTGTTAATAGGCTTTCTTTCAAAACAATTATGTGAACTATGTAGCTGCTCTTCATGAAAAGCAGCTTTGCCTTTTTTCCTTTGGACTTTGAAGCTAGTGCATTGAAAAAGTGCACCTATCCCCTCCTTGTTTGAACGCTGTATTAATGTAGTATAATTATTACTGGTTTTGTAATTTTTTCTTATAATGTCTTTCTCTGACTTTAAAACATGTTTCCTTCCTCCTGTCAAGTCTTGTACTTGGTTGTAAGGTTAGCCTATTTTTAAATGTTTCTCCCGGTTTCTCTTCAATATTTGTGTATATAAACCGATCTTGGTAATACTGTACATAGCTGTTTGAAATGCCAGAATGACTTCTGACTATTCCAAGTTTTACACAAAATACATTTTACCTGTGATTAGCCATTCGACTAACAAGGTTTGGCTAATAGATGTTGCCCTCCAAAAGGAAAAAAAAAATGTCTCATTTGTTTTCCTATTAACTTTGGTCTGAAAAGCATTGCACTTGTCTGTTTGACTTGTGTTATATTAACATTGACTGGTGTATTAAAAGTCGCTCTGTGCTTACCTTAATTGTCTAAATCTTCATGGTGCTTGATTTCTGTTTTATATCCCCTCACTGCCACATTACAAAATATAAGCCATGCCGTATAAAGTGATAAGAACAGAGTGTGCTTCCCTCTTCGTTGCTGGCTCTTTGAAATAGATTCTCACCTTATAACCCAGGGTGGCCTGAAACTTAGCTCTCTCTCTCCTCAATCCCAGTGCTGGACTTAAAACCTCTACTGCCTATTTTGATGGGATGTGGAGCTTACTGGCTCTTTAATGATGTGCTTTAGTCCATGTTAGTTATATCTTGAGATTCCATGAGAGTTTTGAATGCTTTTATCAGTATAAATGATATATTTAAGCATATTGCATGTTCTTGGATATGACACTAGAAATGAGGTATAATTTAGAAAAGTTCAGGTACAGTGGATAAAATGTGTAATTCGTAGCTTTCTAACTAGACTGAGTCACAGAAAAACTTAAGAGTTTTAAGAGGCTGGCTTGTGTGTGTGTGTGTGTGTGTTTGCACACAATGAAGACAACCTAGGGCTTTGCCCTTGCTAAACGCTCCTTCTAAACACCCAACCCAGTTTACTTTTGTTTAAAGATTTTATTTGTGTTTATGTTGTGTCTGCATGTCTGCATGTAAGCCATGTCTGTGCCTGGTGCCTGTGGAGAGATCAGAAGAGGGCATCAGATCCAACAGGTGATCGTGAGCTACGGTGTTGGTGCTGGGAATGGAAATGGTCCTCTGCAAGTGCTGCAGATGCTCTTAACTCTGAGCAATCTCTCCAGCGGTTTTTGATATTTTAAAAATACTGATTTTGGCTGGGCAGTGGTGGCGCACGCCTTTAATCCCAGCACTTGGGAGGCAGAGGCAGGTGGATCTCTGAGCTCAAGGCCAGCCTGGTTCTCTGAGTTCCAAGACAGCCAGGGCTACACAGAGAGACCTGCCTGGAAAAAAGAAAACAGAAACCCAAACCGTACTTTGTGTGGGCATGTTGAGAGGTAAATGCATGCTATGGCACGTGTGGGGAGCAGGGGACAGCTTGTGCAGGTCTCTTCCACTGTGAGATTGACCTCAGATTATCACGTTTAGCAGCAAGTGCCTTTACCCACTGAGCCATCTCCATAGCCCTAATGGCATGTTTTGTTTGCTTGTTGTGTTGTTTTGTTTTTTGACAGGGCTTTGCTTTGTCATTCAGACAAATTTCAAGACCCTTTTCTTAGCCTCAGTGCTGAATTAGGAGTATTTGTCACTATGCCTAGCCCTATGGCATCTTAAGCTAAATTTAGAGCTGGATGTGGTAGCTTAGGAGGGAAAGGAAGGAAGGTTACCTTCAGTTCAAGGCCTGCTTGGGTTCCACAGTGATCTCTAGGCTAATCTGGGCAAAGTGTAAGAATGTAAAAACAAAACATAGAGCTGTGAGAGGTAGATGGATACATTAAATAAAAGCTGGTTGGTATATGAAAGACTGAAGAAGCAGAAGAGATGGTCCACCCCTGTGATAGCAACACTTGGGAAGGCTGGATGAAGCAAGAGGATTGATAGAGGTTGGAAGCCAGATTGGCTATTTAACAAGACTTTGTCTCAACAGAAGAAAGCTATACAAAGTGTATAGGCCAGGCATAGTGTCTCAACTCCTTTAAACCCAGCACTTGGCAGAGGCAGATGGATCTTTGTGAGTTTGACACCATCCTGGTCTATATAGTGAGTTCCAGGCCGGCCAGGACTACACAGACACTTGTCTCAGAAGCAAGAAAAAGTAGATATTTGGTGTCTGTTTTGATCATTTTCAAGTTTCCAAAGTACATTTTTCTAGTATGCTAGCTTCAAAGAAACATCCAAGTTTTTTTGTCCCCCCCCCCCCCCCCCCCCAGAGCTGAGGATCTAACCCAGGGCCTGTCTGTGCTTGCCTGTAGGCAAGCGCTCTACCACTGAGCTAAATCCTCCAACCCCACATTTAAGTGTTTTTCATTAAGATTTGTGGTAACACTTCACACTTTTAACAGTGTTAGCTTAAGTATTAAAAAATATGATATTTGATGTACAAAGGGAAATCTTTTTGTTTTGTTTTTCGGAACAGGTTTCTCTGTAGCTCTGGATCCTGTCCTGGAACTCACTCTGTAGGCCAGGGTGGCCTTGAACTTACAGATATCCACCTGCCTGTGCCTCCTGAATGCTGGGATTAAAGGCGTGCGCTACTACTGCCCTACTCAGAAAATATTAAACCATCTGAAAGTTGCTAAGAGTTGTGCTTAGATTCAATATAAGATACTTTGAATCATTTTTGTCTCTAAGAGGTAGAATAAGACCAGTAGAAATTAGTTTTGGGGCCTGGCAGGATGGTTTACCACCAAGCATGGTGACCTTAGTTCCATCCCTCAGATCCACATGGTAGAAGAACCCTATCATCCTGTGACCTTCACCTGCATGGCCTGTCACGTGTATGGGCACACATACATAAATAGATGAGTGTAATTTTTTTTAATTTAAATATATGGTTGGAGAGATGGCTCAACAGTTTAGAGCACTTATTGCTCTTGCAGAGGACCAGAGTTCATTTCTAAGCACTCACATGGCAGCTCACAGCTAATCTATAACTCCAGATCCAGGACATCCAATGCCCTCTTTGGATCTCTGGCTACCAGGTGCACACACATGGTGCATATACATGTGTGTAGGCAAAAATACTCATTAATAAATTTGTTTTATGTGATTATTTTCCTGCATGCATGTATGTACACCACATGTATGCTTGATGCCTGTGGAAATCAAAAGGTTGTCAGATCCCCTGGAATTTGAGTTACAGATGGTTGTGAACTACCATGTGGGTTCTGGGAATCAAACCTGGTCCTCTGCAAGAGCAATAAATGCTCTTAACCACTGAAGCAATGTCTCCAACCCCCTAAAAAAATGTTTCGTTTTGTTTTTAAATAGTATTTGCTTACTAGGGACTGGGGATAAGTTACAGGAAATTCATGGATATACATAATAACAAAATGTGTTGTCCATGTTAGTGGAGTTGGGTAAGGTATCTTGAGTAATGATTAAAAAAATGTGAGATTATCAAAAAAATATTAAGATGCAAAGTGCTATTGCTGTTTGAGGCAGATATTTACCATTGATAAACTTTTGAAGGCTGACTTTAATAAAAACCAAAAGTGGTTGGGAGGAGGATTCAATATAATTCACTGCAATATTAAAACTTGCTTTATTATGCCAGAAAAAAATTTTATGCTAAGATATGAGCAATACCTCTTTAATCAATGAGCTAATGTCTACATTTTAAAAATTATATTTGTTTTGTGGGCTGGGTAGTGCTCATGTACCTTGATGTGCCTGTGGAGGTCAGAGGACATCCTTCAGGAATCAGCACGTTTTCTCTATCATATAGGTCCTGGAGATTGCTCTCAGGTCTCCAGGCATGGCAGTGAGCACCTTTACCTACTAAATAAACCATCTCACCAGCTCCAGGAAGGACAATTTTCAAGCTTTTTTTTTTTTTCTCCCTAACTATACTTTGTTCCAGCGGTCAAGAAATTAAGGAATTAACGAAGTTCCCAGGCTGTATAGAGAACCTGAATTCAATCCCAGAACTCATAAAAAAAAAAGCCAAGCATGTTGGTATGTGCTTGGGGCTTGCTGGCCAGCTAGCATAGGCTACTTGGAAAGGTCCAGGCCAGTGAAAAACTCCAACCTCAAAATCATGGTGAATGTTACCAAAGAAATGGCAGCTCAAGTTGTGCCTCAATGTGCACATGTGTGTGCACAGAAGCGTGCATGAGCGCACATGCACACACACACACACCCTAAACTAAGGGGCTCGAGAGTCCCAATGGTTAAACCTACATGCTGCACTTGCAGAGGACCTGGGTTCAATTCCAGCACCCATATCAGGTGGTTCACAACTGCCTGTAACTCCAGTGCTCAGGGATCTGACCCTCTCTTCTGGCCTCTGGGCAACAGGAATGCATGTAGTACATTTGTAAACATACAGGCAAAACATATAAAAATATTTAAAACAACAAATTGCACTCTAAACTAAAACTAAGTTCCTAACAGATAGTCTTAAGTGCTTGTGTCTGCATGGATATGTGAGGGATCTGAGGTGGGAGAAGGAGGGTATCAGATACCTGGGCCGCTGGAGTTGCAAGCAGTGTGAGCCACCTGATGTGGGTGCAGTGTTGGGAACTGAACTTGAGTCCTGTACAAGAACAAGATGTGTTGTTTTGAGATTTTATTTTTTTATGTACATTGGGGTTTTGCCTTGCATGTACGTCTGTGTGAGGATTTCAGATTGCCTGGAACTGGAGTTATGAACAGCTGTTAGCTGTATGTGGGTGCTGGGAATTGAACCCAAGTCCTTTGGAAGAGCAGTCAGTGCTTTTAACCTCTGAGCCATCTCTTCAGCCCCCAGGATGTGTTCTTAACCTCTGAGGCATCTCTCTGGTCCATTTGTGGACTTCTAAAGCAATTTGTGGACTAGTTAAAGCAATTGATGAAGAGGATGCATGAAAGGTTTTGGAAGTATTTTGGATATTGTGGAAATCTTAAGCGATGTATCACTGAAACTGGTTTACAAAGTGCATGGGTCTTTCCCCTCAAACCTGGTTGCATTGTCAGAAGTTTCTTTAAAACAATTGATTTTTATAAAAATGGAAAAATAAGACATTGAAACTGTCCCTCTCCCAACATTTAGCATTCAAAAACTTGAGAAGCACTCATCTGAACATCTTTGAACTTCTTTTTCTTTGTGGCAGATGTCCCTAATTTTCAATGCAGTTCAAAGGTCTGTGGAGTAAGGAGAAATATCTGTGTATGCTCTAGGAAGATTTACCAGGAAAAGATGACATGTTCTGTCAAAACTTCATTAAGCTAAGAGTCTGGGAAACCTCAGCCATTCCAGCCTTTGAAGAAAAATACCTTGAAGAAACAGAACTCGTATTGTTTAGTTTTGTATAGCTAATAAATATTTTGAAGAGTATATGTTTTGAGTGCTGACATCCTTATGGCATGAAATGGGTTCAAGGTACAATAAATTTGGATAATTTCCAGGAGGGGGTCACCATTGTGAAGGCTCAGGCTGAAGAGATGGCTTATTGGTTAAGAGGACTCAGCATTGGGCAGCTGATGACTTCCTGTTAACTAGCTCCAGGGGATCTGATGCCCCCTATTGGCCTCTTCTGGTACTTGCGCACACATGGTGCACATACAGACAAGCAGAAAAACACACATAAATAAAAAAATTAAGTATATGGAGATATGTTGTGGAATATTAGTTTAAGATGTGTTATATTTGTTTATGCTGTAGAATATTTGTTTAATGATGCAAAGATGTGTTGCATTTGTTTAACTCTGTAAAGCTGTGTTACTTTGCCTGCCTAAAACATTTGATTAGTCTAATAAAGAGCTGAATGGCCAATAGCTAGGCAGGAGAGAGGGATAGGTAGGGCTGCCAGGCAGAAAGAATAAATAGGAGGAGAAATCTAGGCTTGAGAAGAGAGGAAGGAGCAAGAAAAGGAGGAGAAGAGGATACCAGGGGCCAGCCACCTAGCCACACAAACAGCCATGGAGTAAGAAGGAAAGAAAAGTATATAGAATAGAGAAAGGTAAAAGCCCAGAGGCAAAAGGTAGATGGGTTAATTTAAGAAAAGCTGGCTAGGGCTGAGTGGTGGTGGTGCACGCCTTTAATCCCAGCACTTGGGCAGCAGAGGCAGGCGGATCTCTCTGAGTTCCAGGACAGCATCAGGGATACACAAAGAAACCTTGTCTCAAAAACAAAAACAAAACAAACAAATGAAACAACTCTGCACAGTTCCACTGCCACCTTCCCCTCTCAACAAGGTAGCTGAAAAATTTTCTGGGTACACTACATAATCTCTTTAAAGGAGTTTATCTTTCTAATTTTTAAATTAACCCCATGAGACTTAACACACAATATTTAACTCCTATTATTCCCCCACTCCTAAATCCATTCCTATCTCCCCACCCTACAACTTCATGCTCTACCCTTTTTTTTTTAAGATTTATTCATGTATATGAGTGTTCTGTCTTCATGCACACCAGAAGAGGGCATCAGATCCCAATACAGAAGGCTGTGAGCCACCATGTGGCTGCTGGGAATTTAACTCAGGACCTCTAGAAGAGCACTTGTACTTTTAACTGCTGAGCTATCTCTCCAGCTCCCCCCCCCCCTTATTTTCAAGACAGTCTCTCTGTGAATCCCTGGCTAACGAAGACTATTGGGGTCCAGCCCCACAATAGCCTTCTCCCAGGGTCCATGGCAGAATCTACAACCAAGTCTTCTGAGTCAGTTCTCTCTATACAGCTTTGGTTCTGCTCTCTTATTTAGCTCCTTCCTTGCCTGATTTCTCTCTACATTTTTCTGCTGTTCTAAGTGCTATCTTAATTTCTTCATCGAGTTCTGCCCCATCGAGGTTCTCATCCATGTAGTTCTTTTCCATCTTAGCTCCTCTCTCATCTCCTTCTTTCTCATCTTGTTCTTCCCCACCTGGCCCTTCCTCATCTTCCATCTTGTTCTTCTAGTTCTTTCTCCTTTAGTCCTCCAATCTAGTTCTCCTCAAGTCTCTGAGGTTTACAGTTACATACCCATGCAATAGCAATGCTCTGGCTAAGGCAAGGTCACCAGACTTGAATTCCCTCAAGGTCAAAGGAGGGACAATAAGATCCACACAGAAGAGCAGTAGTTGTTAGCCATCATCTGCAACCCAAAAGGGAAGTGGCTCATTGGAATGAATCAACTGAGGGCTAAATTCGGTTAATAGATCTGAGAAAGGGAATGTATGTGCTCAAACTATATTCTTAGAAGTGGTTAGGTAAAGTGTTAGGAGTCTATAAGTGATGAGTGAATATAAAACTGCCTTATTTTCCTTTGGTTCCTTATCTGTCCAAGCTATCTCAGCTGGCAGGGTGAGGGAGTGCACTCAGTAGCTAGGCAACCTGAGTCACAGTTTGATGTACCTGTAAGTAGAAAACCTTTAGTTCTGAGTTAATTGTTAAAGGTAGATCTAAAACTAGAGATGAGACTTTGGAAAGGAGAAGGTTAAGCTTAATTAGCACATCTGCCAGGCCTTCTCAAACAGATAGTCTGGATGCTTAAGTCTGTTCTTAGAAAGTCTGGGGAGTATCTCAGAAAAGATACTTTCGTCCAGAGAAGGTCCTGGCCAGATGTTGCTAGTGATGATAATTACAGAAAGGCCCGAAATTAGGGATCTTGACTTGTCTGTTGTTAGCACAGTTGGAGAAAGTTATACAAATACTTTAATTGTATAGGGGAAAATGTGCCCAATGAATGATAGAAAAGCTACAATAGCACATGAGAAATTCATAGCAGGAAACGGCTAATATTCAAAAGCCAATATCACCAAGACTCCTTAAGCCTTGGCTTTATCCTCTGGAAAGGCTCTTGGCTTCTTCCAGGAATAACTTTGTCATAGCCAGCCAAATTTGTACTTCATATTTCTGCAGCCCACAGTATCTGGCTGTCCTGGAACTCTGCCTGCCTCTGGCTCCCAAGTGCTAGGCTTAAAGGCATGAGCCACCACCTCCTGGCTTTTTTTGTTTGTTTTTTGTTTTGTTTTTTTTTAAAGATTTATTTATTATGTATACAATGTTCTGTTTTTCATGTATCCCCACAGCCCAGAAGAGGGAGCCAGATCTCATTACAGATGATTGTGAGCCACCATGTGGTTGCTGGGAATTGAACTCAGGACCTCTGGAAGAACAGCCAGTGTTCTTAACCTCTGAGCCATCTCTCCAGCCCTTGTTTGTTTGTTTTAAACAACCCTTCATGACCAATTTTTGCTCCTGGGTATGGGGCCATTCACTGGGGTATGGTCAGCATTCCAGGGGCCACACTTTTAAAGAAAACTGACTGACTCGAGGCTGGAAAGATGGTTCAGTGGTTAAGACCACTTAATGATCTTCTAGAGGACCGAAGTTCATTTCCCAGCACTATGTTTGGTGGCTCACAAACTGCCCAGCTCTAAGAGGATCCTATGCCTCTGGCATCCATAGGCATCTGAATTCATGTTCACGTACTCACATATAGACACACATAAGGAAAGTTTTAATTTAAAAAAAGGAAGAGAAAACCAACTCTCTCCCAAAAGCTATCAACAGTTCGTCAGCTAGGGGTGATGTGACCTTCTGCATCCTCTGTGCTGGGGTTTTGTCTGGCTGGAGTTTGCACAGGGCTTGTGCATGTTCTCACAACCACTGAGTTCCTATGTGCAGCTGTGTTTGGAAAACATTATTTTGTTATAGTCATCTACTGCCTCTAACGCTTACAACCTCCTCCCCCATTTTTTTCCCTAGATGATCCCTGAGCCTTGGGAGGAAGAGATGAGACATAGATATGCCCCATTTAGTGATGAGCACTCTGCAGTCTCTGTTCCTGTTCACACTGATCAGTTGTGGGTCTCTGTGATAGTTACCATCTACTACAAAAACAAGCTTCTCTGATGAGGGTTGAGAGATGCTCTAATCTATGGGTGTAAGGATAAGTCTTTAGGAGTTGGTTTAATATTACATACATTCAGCAGAATAATAGTTGTTTTCCCCCTAGGCTCTATGATTTATTTAGTCATAGAATCTTGACCCTGATAATGGTGCCAGGAATGGATTCTGTCTTGTAATGTGGGCCTTAAATCCAAATAGAAAGTGGTAGGTTAGTCCCTTAACATTTGTACCACTATTGCACAGTATTTTTATAATACAATTTATTTTTTTTTAATTTTATGTGTATTGTTGTTTTGCTTATATATATGTCTGTGTGAGGGTGTCAGATCTTGGAGTTACAGATAGCTGTGAACTGCCATGTGGGTGGTGGGAATTGAACCGGGGTCCTCTGGAAGAGCATCCAGTGCTGAAAGGTGCTAGGCATGCTACTGGAGGAGAAAAGTAAGCACCAGTCTTATCCAGCTATGAACATTGTGAGTTTCAATAATACTGTCCTGGGGCTGGAGAGATGGCTCCGTGGTTAAGCTTCAAGACAATCATGGTGGCACATGTCTTTAGTCCCAGCACTTGGGAAACAAAGGCAGGGGGATCTCTGAGCAAGTTCCAGGACAGCCAGGGCTGCACAGAGAAACCCTGTCTTGAAAAGCAAAACAAAAGATCTTCAGCTAGAAGTGGGGCCTCAGGTACCCCTCTCCCATCCAAGCTGGAATGTTGGTGGCTTGATCTTGTGAAGGCGACTGAAGCTGCTGAGAATTCATTTATTCCAGGGGCCCTGTCATGGTAAAGACACTGTTTTGTCCCAGTTCTCCTTGACCTCTAACTCTTAAAATCTTTCTGCCTCCATTTTCTGACATTCCCAGGGCTTGCAGAGAGAATGTGTGACATGGATGTCTCATCTTCGGCTGAGCACTGCTACAGACCAGCTGTGCTTTGATCAGTTATAAGTCTGTGTGTGTGTGTGTGTGTGTGCTGTCCACTGCACAATGTTGCTTCTTTGATGAGGACTGAGAGCTGCACTAGTCTGTGGTTACAGAGATAGGTATCTGAAAGGCAGTTTGGTAATACAACCATTTAGCAATAGTGGTAGGTTCTCCCCCAAAGCCTAGAGGGGAGCTTCCTGGAGCTAGATTTACAAATGATTGTGAACTGCCTGATATGGATGCTGGGAATGAAACTCAGTTCCTCTGTAAGAATAATTAATGCTCTATAATCACTGCACCATCTCTCAGCATCTGTCTGTCTGTCTGTCTGTCTCTGCCTCCCAAGTGCTACCATTGCCCAGCCTATTTATTTATTTTTGAGAAAGGGTCTCCCTATGTAGCCCTGTCTGGCTAGGAGCTCATCATGTAGACCAGACTGGCCTTGAACTCACAGAGATCTACTACTGCCCCAGAGTGCTGGAATTAGAGATGTGTGGTACCAGGCCCAGCAAGGTTTGTTTGTTTGTTTGTTTGTTTGTTTGTTTGTTTTTGAGATAGGGTTTCTGTGTGTAGCCCTAGTTGTCCTGAAATTCTTTCTGTAGACCAGGCTTGCTTCGAACTCAGAGATCCTCCTGGCTCTGCCTCCTGAGTGCTGGGATTAAAGGCATGCACCACTGCCACTTACCATTATTATTATTATTATATTTATATTACTATTATTATGTATTTATTTTATTTGTTTGTTGTTTGTTTACTTTCAAGACAAGGTTTCTCTGTGTAGACCAAGCTGGTCTCAAACTCAGAGATCCACCTGCCTCTATCTCCCAAGTGCTTAGGATTAAAGGCATCACACTCAGCTTTATATTATTATTTTTGAGTGTGTGTGTGTGTGTGTGTGTGTGTGTGTGTGTCTACATGTGGGTATCTGCACTTGAGTGTGTGAAATGCCCTCCATGGGGCCTGGGGAATGAACTCAAGCCCTCTGCAAGATCAGTATGTGCTCTAATTGCTGATCCGTCTCTCCAGCCCCACCTTTAGAAGAGTTTTTATGACTTAGGAAAAAGCATACTGCTGTGAGGTATTCATCAGAGAAGACTGCTCAGACATGGGTTTAAGCCAATAGAAAGTCTTTTTTAGCTGGCCACAGGACTACACTGAGTGTTCAGGATCCCAGTGTAGCCCTGAGCCTTTCTCAGGGTGAGCTTTTTTTTTTTTAAAGATTTATTTGTTTATTATGTATACAGTGTTCTGTCTGCACATATCTCTGCAGGCCAGAAGAGGGCACCAGATCTCATTACAGATGGTTGTGAGCCACCATGTGGTTGCTGGGAATTGAACTCAGGACCTTTGGAAGAGCAAACAGTGCTCTTAACCTCTGAGCCATCTCTCCAGTCCCTCAGGGTGAGCTTTTAAGCACAAAAACCATGTCTTGAATTGACATACCTCAGTTAATAAGAACAGCTAACCAGAAGCAGAACAACAAAAGCAAAAAAGCAAAGTTAGTACATTTAGAGACTTTCCCAGAACTCTGAGCTTTGATGGATTAGGTTTTGTTTTAGTTTTGGGAGATGGTGCTGTCTACATGCTGAGTTTTACAGCCTGAGTGGTACCTCCATTATGGAATCAGTTGTGCTAAGGTCTCAGGGCCTGTTAAGGGGTGGGGTCCTGTTACACATTATATGATCAAGTGAAAAAAATCAGCAAGCAAAAGTACATATGTTGTTGAGCACCTAATCCCAGTTATGGAGATGGGCAGGAGAATGGAGTCAAGGCCAGCCTAGGATATATGAAACCCTGTCTCAAAAATACTCCAAGATAAAAGTAATACAAACAAGATAATCCCTCCATTTTCCCTTTGTACACCGCAATGTACCAGGCTTTTTCTTTTGGGCCACCAACCAACTCCTAAATCATGACATGGAGACTTCTTATTAGTTATGAATGCTCAGGCATAGCTTAGACTTGTTTCTGACTAGCTCTTTTAACTTAACCTGATTGCCTTGGGCTTTTTACCTCTCTTTCCTTCTGTATATCTTATCTGCACTGCTTCTCCTGTCTGGCAGCTGCCTGGCTTCTGGCCCCAGGCATGTTCCTCTCTTTCGCCCTCGTTCTCACCTCCTCCGTCTCCTCTTGAGCCTAGATTCCTTCTCCTACTTACTCTCTCTGCCCACCAGCCCCACCTATCCCTCTCCTGCCTAGCAATTGGTCGTGCAGCTTTTTATTATACCAATCAGGTACCTTAGGCAGGCAAGGTGAAACAGCAACACATCTTTACATAATTAAATACATGCAGCAGAAACAAATATAATACACCTTCACACAGTTAAAGTAATATTCTGCAGCAGAAACAAATGTAACACATCTTTGCCCAGTTAAAATAATATTCCACAACACAATAGAGTACACACATTGGTTAGTCCCTATTGATAGTGACAGGATTAAGAGAAGTAACTGAATGATGCTTAATTAATCCATAGGCCACAGAGGTGAATGTGGCTGACATTTCCTCTCAGTCTTGAAAGATGAGGAAGGGCCTTGCCAGGTGGATGGGCTTTCTAGGTAGGAGTGCCAGGGTGAACGAGAGACGCAGAGAATGAAGCTGGTTGGGCCGTTACGGGTGGGAGTTCGGCGTGTGTGTGGGCCAGGCGGGCAGACCAGCTGGCTTGGCACAAAGTCATCATTCTTACTAAAGGCAGTTTCACTCACTCGCCAGGCTCATGCTTTCTAGTTCTGGGTTTCAGTTCTGCAATAAACAAACTACTGAAAAGTAGAGAGTTCTTATTTTTCTTGAGGCAAGAGTGGGAAATAGTAACAGGTGAGCAAATGAAAAAAGGGTGTGTAGGAAGCCCCAGGCCACAGCAGTCAAAAGTCACAGGGGCTTGGTGTGATGGTGCGTACCTTTTGCTTGTTGTTTGTTTTTCTTTTTCAAGACAGAGTTTCTCTGTGGAGCCCTGGCTGTCCTGGAACTCACTCTGTAGACCAGGCTGGCCTCAAACTCCCAGAGGGCTGCCTGTCTGTGCCTCTGAATACTGGGATTAAAGGCATGAGCTGCCACTGCCTGGCTAATGGTGTATACCTTTAATCCTAACACTCTGGAGGCAGTCAGGTGGATTCTCTGGGAGTTTGAGGCTGGCCTGGTCAACTTGGTGAGTTTGAGGAGCCAGAGATACCCAAGAGAAAGATCTTGTTTCTAAAAAGAAAAAAAAAAAAAAAAAGCACGGCCGGCCGGGAAGGGTGTCATTTAGTTTTGGCCTCTCTGATCCCAGTTCTGGAAAGGACCTGGGGTGGTTGCTCTTGCTCAATCACTGGCCCTGCTGTCTTCCTCCTTAGCAAGCCAGTTCAGGGCACTGTCACATCCTCCTCCTTCAGCGTTCTTGGTGCCATCTCCTGTGTGCCTAGGTCTCTGTGCTTGAGACACAGGCATTGCCATCCCCATACCATCCGTTCCCTGTCTCTGAATCCCTGAATGCTGCCTGGCCCAGCAGACAGGCCCAGGGAGCTGGTGATGGAGGGCAGGGCTGTATTAGGAGCTAACCCTCTCTCTTCCTTCTTGATAAGGCAGGCTTTCCTCCCTCCCTTCTTGCTCCTTGGTACCAAGAAGTGACGAGAAAGAGCCTAGCCCCCTCCTTCCTCCCCTGAAGAAGCACATACTTTTGCTTGTGTACCTCCAAAGCATTGCTGGTGAGAACCTGGCTGGAGGGCCCCAGGGCAGGTTGGGTTTGGGGTTTAGTGAAAGCTGAAACTAGAAGAGATCCAACCTCAAGTGGTCAGAGGGGGTATAAGGGCCGAAAGGAAGCAATAGTCAGTGCAGAAAGTTCCAGCACAAGCAGAGGTGGAAGGCTTGGATCCTGGCTGGCACCCAGTGAGTCTGGGTTGGGACAGGGGCCAGCGGCCCCCAGCTGCCTCAATGTTTGTGCAGTTGCTGTATCATCCTGGCACACCCAAGAGCTTACACATACCTTGGCTCACATTCTCCCACAGAGAGGCCCAGCCCCATGCAACGCGTCAGCAGCACACGTGTTCTGACCTTTCACCTTTTCCTCTGCACCAGGTGTGCATGCAATCCTTCCTCAAGCATAGACTCTGGCCCATGTGCAGATTCACACCTGCCTAAATTTCCCTTTGCCTGAAGACCTTGAGGCTCTCCCTCAGGTATAGTTACAAAAAAAAAAAAAAAAAAAAAAATAGAGCAGCTGGTCTCATGGTACGAGGAAGGGAACACAGAGCGTGAGATGGAGTAGATATCAGGTAGTATGGGCAAATGGGAGAGGCTAGGGTCCCAGAAGTCAGCAGAAGGGCCAGGCATAGTGGATCAACCTGTGGTCCCAGCACTTGGGGAGCTGAGGCGGGCAAGTTCAAGGCCAGTTTGGGCTCCAGAGTAAGGGCATGAGAACTTGTTTAAAGGAAAAAGCCAGGTGTGATGACACACACTTGTAAACCCAGCAGCACTTGAGAGGTGGAGGCAGGAGGATCAGAAGTTCAAGGTCATCCTCAATTATCTAGTGAGTCAGAGGCCGCCCTGGCCTCTGCTGCATGAGACCCTAAGTCAAAAAGGAAGCAGGTGGGGGAGGGGCGGGAGAAAGACGGGGAATAAAGACAGAAGGACAACAGGAGAAAGAGACTTGAGAAGAAAGAGGAAGAACTTTGGGGTGTCCCACCTGCTTTCCGCACACGAACTTGGCATACATGCTGAGTCTATTAAAAAGAATTAAATATAACCTTTACAAAGCCTTTGACGAAGTGCCTACATATTGCTAGTGCAAAGGAGAAGTCAATCCCTCCTCTCCCCTGGGAACCCAGACATGTCTCTAACTAGCAGCAGACTTAGCACATCCCCACAGCGACTCCTTCGCCGACTGTTAGGAAAAGAGGCAAGTGGCTTGTTCTTCAGACCTTCTGTCGCTCTTGGCATTTATTCTGGCTCATTGGCCTCCACTCAGACCCTCTTGCAAGCACAAAAGCAATGGAATTTGGAGTGGAAAACGAAGGCAGACCAGAAGTCAATCTGTCAATCTCACATTCATCTCCAAGGAGCTCAGGACACTGCAGCTAATTCAACACACACCAGCCTCGGGCCAAAGATTTGCTGAAGACAAGCTCACGTGAGGTCCTCAGAGCTCCATAGAGAAGCTCGTGCTTCCAAATCAACACTGAGCTTCCAAATCAACACTGAGCTTCCAAATCAACACTGAGCTTCTTCAGTTTTTTTTTCTTTCTTTTCTTTCCTTTCCTTTCCTTTTCTTTTCTTTTCTTTTCTTTTCTTTTCTTTGTGTGTGTGTGTGTGTGTGTGTGTGTGCGCGTGCAGGGTCTCTCTATGTAGCCCTGACTGTTCTGGAGCTCCCTGGAGCTCCCTATATAGACCTGGTTGGATTAGAACTCACAGAGATCCTCCTACCTCTGCCTCCTGAATGCTGGGACTAAAGTTGTGTGCCACCACACCCAGTCACTTTATTTTTTAGGTTGTCATTTCATATGAAGTCCCACACCTATAATCCCAGCACTTGGGAAGAGGAGACAGGAAGATGGGGTGCTCATAGTCATCCTAGACCAGCCTGTGCTACATGAGACCTTGTCTCAAAAAAAAAAAATTGGTTGTATATATTTACTGTACATGGCACTATATCAGGACAGAGTCATATAAGCATGTGTTTTGAACACTGAGTACATGTCCTCACAGTCCCTTCCCCACCTCACACCCCTCCCAAAAGAGTCCCCTTTCTTTCCCTAGGCAACTTTAATTCTTTCCTATCGTAGGTACATACATGATTTTATACATCTAAAGAAAATCTAGAAACTGCACAAGAGAAACATACATTATTAATTTACTTCATATTGCTTGTTGCATTCATTTTCCCCTGAAATGACAAAACTTTTTTTTTCTGCAGTACAGCTGAAAAAATTCCTCTGTGTATGTGTACCCCATTTTCTTCCTCCGTTCCTGTGTGACTGGGCACCCAGGCTAGTTCCATGACTCAGCTGTTATGAACAGGGCTACAGCAAACACACACGGGCAAGCATCTGTGCTGTGTTGACATGGAGTTCGCCAGCTGTGGTATAGCGGGCCACATGGTGAATCTGTTACTTGTTTCTTTACTTGTGGGGCAGTGGTGGTGGTGGCTGCAGCCGAGGAAGCGCACGCCTTTAATCCCAGTACTAAAGGGGCAGAGCCAGGCGGATCTCTGAGTTCGAGGCCAGCCTGGTCTACAGAGTGATCCAGGACAGCCAGGGCTACCCAGAGAAACCCTGTCTCAAAAAAAAAAAAAAAAAAAAAAAAAAAAAAAAAAAAAAAAAAAAAAGATTTGCTTATTTTTATTTCATGTGTATGTGTTTGTCTACTTGTCTATGCACGCAAGTGCATGCAGTGCTTTGGAGGCCAGAAGTGGGCGTCAGATCTCCTGGAACTGACTGCTGTGAGCCACCATGTGGGTGCTGGGAGTCAGACCCCGGTCCTCTGCAAGAGCAACAAGTGCTCCTAACCACTGAACCATCTCTCTAGTCCTATCATCTCTTTGTTTGTTGTTGTTTGTTTGTTTGTTTGTTTTTCAAGACAGGGTTTCCCTGTGTTGTTTTGGCGTCTGTCCTGGAACATGCTCTGTAGACCAGGCTGGCCTAAAACTCACAGAGATCCGCCTGGCTCTGCTTCCCGAGTGCTGGGATTAAAGCTGTGTGCTACCACCACCCAGCTGAAAAAAACTTTTTGCATTCTGTTTCAGTTAGGGTTTCTAGGGCTGTGAAGAGACACCATGACCACAGCAACTCTTACAAGGAAAACATTTAGTTGAGGTGGCTCACTTACAGTTTCAGAGGTTCAGTCTGTTATCATCATGGTGGGGAGCATGGCGGCATGCAGACAGACAGGTAATAAGAAGTCGAGTGAGACACTGGGTGGTATCCTGAGCACAGGAAACCTCAAAACACTCCCCCACAGTGACACACTTCCTCCAACAAAGCCACACCTCCCAGTAGTGCCACTCCCTATGAGACTATGGGGGCCAATTACATTCAAACTACCACACATTTTATTTATTTATTTATTGTGTGTGTATATATGTCCAAGCACATGTCACAGTACACGTGTGGGGGTCAGAGGTCAACTTGCAGAAGTTGGTTTTCCCAATTAATGGATTATAGGTGTTTAAAACCACCCTCCAGCCGGGCAGCGGTGGCACACACCTTTAATCCCAGCACTCGGGAGACAGAGCCAGGCGGATCTTTGTGAATCTGAGGCCAGCCTGGTCTACAGAGCGAGATCCAGGACAGGCACCAAAACTACACAGAGAAACCCTGTCTCAACCTCCCCCCCACAAAAAAAAACAACAACAACAACAACAACAACAAAAAACCATCCTCCATTTCTGTAGTGGTCAGGATTGAACACAGGGCTTCATGTATGCTAGGCAAGCACTCTACCAACTGAGTTATAAACCCAGACCTTAAATTAAGACAGCTATAAAGTACATTGGCGGAGGGACTGGAGAGGTTCCTTGGCAGTTAAGAACCGTGGTTGATCTTCCAGAGGACCCAGGTTGGAGTCCCAGCACCCACATGGCAGCTCACAACTGTCTGTAACTCTACTCTCAGGGGATCTGATGTCCTCTTCTTCTTCTTCTTCTTCTTCTTTTTTTTTTTTTTTTTTGGTTTTTTGAGACAGGGTTTCCCTGTGTAGCTTTGTGCCTTTCCTGGAATCTGCCTGGCTCTGCCTCCCAAGAGCTGGGATTCAAGGCGTACGCCACCACCGCCCGGCTGATGTCCTCTTCTGTCCTCCACAGATGTGCATGCAGGTAAAATACCTATAAACATTAAAAAAAAATCCAGGGATGAAAACGTCAGGTGCTTGAGTTACAGTTATAGGCCTCACATGCTGTCTGGTGACATTCTTAGTTTTTAGATTGGTGGAAGCTAGTGGTTTGCTGAGAATACGTTTTTTAAGGTTTGAATAGTCACAAGCTTAGGTCAGACATAGGGGCAGACAATGAATGGCTTTCAAAGGGACTAAAAATAGCCCAAGATAATTTGGCTCTCGTCTGCAACATTTTAACTCTCTGTAACCAGGAAGTTCAGTCATTTGGCCTTGTATTAATAGTCTCTCTCTTTCTCTCTCTCCCTCTCCCTCCCTCTCTGTCTGTCTCTTCCTCTCCTGTCTCTCCATCTCTCCCTCCCTCCCTCCCTGTCTCTGTCTCTCTGTCCTCTCTCTTGGGAACTTCAGTACAGTAACAGTATTATGTGACCATGTCCCCATAGCATAGCTGACTGGTCCAGATCCAGTAGCAGGCACTTGAACCAAGAGGGTTCCTCAGATCTCATGACAGGTAGCATGAAATCTCTGCCCTGGAGACCGACCAGGCCAGAGCAGATCCCTTTTTGCAAATAAAGGTGGCGTTCAGGAGGGCCGGCAGCTGCTGGCTCTTGGCAACACTGAGGGTACCGGCTGCAGCCTGAGAGAGAAGCAGACACTCCACCCTGGATCTGTCCACAGCCCCCACTCAGGGGTTCCCTCTCGTTCCTTTAGTACAAATGATAAACCCAGCGGTTTCTGTTAAGGTTCCCAAAACTTCAATCATGCCAAGAACCAGATTGCTCAGTATCCATCCCTCCATGTCAACAGGACCCATGAGGAGCTTGGCATTGGGAACTATTGTCCCAATATTCAGCTTTGAAATTTCTTTTGTCAGAACCAGCACCTTCCTTCACAGGACACTCTATAAGAACCAGTGTCTGCCTGAGACAGCCCACAGCAGGAAAGAAACCCAGGCATTTTCCTGGAGTGTCTTCAGAGGACAGGCATCTGTCTTGAACTCCACAAGTGACTC
>CABHPH010107217.1:0-15960 GCA_902168325.1 Peromyscus nudipes | reverse complement strand
GGTGTGAGTGCCACCATTTTCTAGCCTTTGTATCTAGTGGCTGTTCTGTTCTCTGACCCCAGATAAGTTTATTAGGGTGCACAATATTTTGGGGAACACAATACCACCCCACTTCGGTCTTTACTTTTTGAAATAAACTATTTGTCTGCTGCTCTCTAAAGCTGGAATTAGTTGTATTTGTTTCTGAATTTAACCTGTCTCTTTGTGGTTGAATTCCCAGGGGCAAGCAACGTCACTTCTTCTGCATGTTGTAGATTCAACTATAGGACCCTGTCGTGGTGGTTATTTAACAGATGGAGCCCCACCCCATCCTAGACTCCATAGAAACACTTGCTTCTGAAGATGGGCTCCACAACCACCACAGCAAGCAATCCAGTAAGATGATGATGTTCGTTGGCCATGATAATGAAGTATTTCCAGAGATGTTTATCTCCTGAAGGTGATGCTTTAGACACAGATGCAGGCAGGAGGAGTAGAGCAGCCCACCCACTGGCAGGAGAGGCAATGGGACTGTCTCTCCCTTGAGATGGATGAGCAAGCAGGAAAACAGATAACACAACTTGTCTTGAAAGCAAGCAGCAAGATGAGGCAGTAAAACCCCATCAGCATACATCATCCTCTCATGGCCCAGTGTCATCCCAGCCTCTATTAGCTGCCGCTGCATCAGCTCAAGTCCCACACACTTTATCCTGTTTGTAATTGCTGATGAGCAGTAATAAGGCCTCCATGCCTCAGCTCCGTCCGTTCCACTTCGGCACCCACCTATTAGGTAATAACTTTTATTTACAGCCTTGCTTGATGTGCTGTTCTATTAGTATAGCCAGGAACCGAGTAGGACAGGGGGGAAAAAAAAGTCTCCTTAATGGGTAGTATCATTGCCAGGCACCGAAGATTTATACCTCAGCTTTGGGGCTGTTCTACAGTGCTCATTCTGGTGAGCCTGCTGGGGCCACAAGGCTACATTCCTGTCCCAATGCCTTCTAACAAGCACACATATCTAAGCAGCAGCACCTGAACAGCACTGCCTGATCCAGCCAATACCCAGAGAAACACAAAAGCACCAAAGGAGGAGTAAAATAGTAATGTCTCTACATCTTTCAGAAATGGTATAGGCTCAGGCATCTTGCCCCAGTGGAGCAATAGAACAGCTAATTAATGGGTGTTTGGGCCTCTTTTTCCTTGGTAAGAGTGCAAACTATGATAAAATAAATGACCATAAAAGTTTTTTAAAAAATGTTCTAAGTGTGTTCATGAACCTAAGCAAACTGAATTTGCTCAAAGCACAAGGACAGGAAAGGTTCAAATTCAAGGGTCAAGTGTTTCCTTCATCCACCCCTTCCCCATGCCATTCTAGAACAGCAACAAGCCACATCAGATGCTAAGCTATAACACAGACTCATGCAACTGGAGGAAAGACCATGTTGCTCCCACTTAAGGGCATAGTTAAAAACAAGGACGTGCCGGGCGTTGGTGGCGCACGCCTTTAATCCCAGCACTCGGGAGGCAGAGCCAGGCGGATCTCTGTGAGTTCGAGGCCAGCCTGGGCTACCAAGTGAATTCCAGGAAAGGCGCAAAGCTACACAGAGAAACCCTGTCTCGAAAAACCAAAAAAAAAAAAAAAAAAAAAAAAAAAACCCAAGGACGTATTCCCTGGCTTTTTCTGAAATCCATATACCATGGATGCCCAGCATCAAGTCATCCACATATCTAGTGCCTTAGTCCCTCATTTCATTCTCTAACACAAACAATTGAGGCACACTGACTAATAGAAAAACAAGCCAGTAATAACCAATACAAAACACAGCATAGACCACTTCCCTTTAATCTCAACTATTAAAACCCACATCCTGGCCGGAGTCAGCCACTATGACATACCATCATAGACTTCAGTGGGAAGTACTTATTTAATTGGGCAGAACATGGCAAGGTGGTACCTTTTCAATTAGGAAAAAAATTTGCAACTTTGTCAAATATTTTATATTCATTTTGCCCCCCAACTCCAAGGATCAAATGAACTCCCTGAAGACCTAAGATGATGAATGCACAAGGTAAAAAATGTGTTAATACTTTTTTCCTTGCCATGGCAGATTTACTGTTTTGATCTTTCTTCAATGGTTACATTAAATGCAAATAAAAAAGAAAGGTTTATATCTTCCCTAATATTCTACTGATGGGAACTTGCGTATTACATAAGTAGGTCAAATTTCTAATTTTCTGCCTCAAATGCTGAGACTGCAGACCTAAGGATGAGCTCTATCTGGAGAACCAACCAGAAAGAAAAAGTGACATACAGTTGAGCTCACACCTGGAGAAGAGAGGACAGGATGTCATTTTTTAGCAGAGCCACCTGTGGTGAGTACTACTGACCACTACAGCTTGGATCGCTGGCTCAGTTCTTCAGGGTTCAATGCACCAGTTGAAGTGTTTTCATGAATACTGACTGTGGAGTTCAACTACACAACTACAGGTTCTGTGAGATGTGCAGGACACCTCTGACTCAACACCGCCCCCCTTTAGCTTCTCAATCAGTTGAAAGGATTTTCTAGAACCTCTTGGTAATACATAGCCATGAAGCATTCCCTCTAACTGGCTTCTGAACACTGATGTGAAGTGCATTTAGCACATCAGTCTTCTCTCAACTCCCAGGTGGAAGGGGCTTCTTCTACCTTTGTAAGAACACACAATAATATCACAAGCAGGCTTCCTAAAAATAGGGAAGAAAGGGTTAGGGAGGAAAAAAGAAACAATGAACAATACAAGGCTATTCTAGTCGTGTCATTTTGTCACTGAACTGAAAGGAAAATAGGTGACCCAAAAGGATAAACGTGTAGGGAAGAGGAGGAGAATACCTAGCAGGCCAGGATACACTCTGTGCTTCTTACAGGGTGCAGAGACAGTGCTTTCTGGGAAAAGTGTCTTGATATTTAAAGGGACAGTTTCTAATTCCACCTGCTTTCATCTCCAGCCCCACAAATAGTTATTTTACTGGCTACTCTACTAATTATAACTACATTTCAACATACAAACAACATTTTAAAATCATCATTTTTCAAGTGTATTAGCAAGTATTATCTACTTAACATACATGCTGGAAGAGAGTAAAAGGGAAGTGTGGATACAATGGAGAAAATCTGCTGGCTGTGGGCTCCAATCAAATCTGCCTGTGAATATTTTCTCATCTAAACTTCAGAGAAAGGGGACTGTAAAATAGAAGGAAAAAGCCTTATGGGGTAGTCAGCGAAAGAGGGCTTTCCCTTTCCCACGTGCCAAAAGGTCTACCCTGGACACACCCCGTGCACCATGTGGAGTCCCTTGAGTCACTGCTTAAAGATCCTGCTAGATAATAAGACTTTCTCCAAGGCAATCTAAAACCAGGCATGGCTCCCTACCTCTTTGTTCAGGATAGGTTGTTTGTTTGCTTGCTTGCTTGTTTGTTTGTTTTAAAACCTGCCTCAAGTCAGAGTTGTCTGGGAACTACTTCAATTGAGAAACGTCTCTATTCATACTGTCTGTAGGCAAGTCTGTAGGGCACTTTAATGACTAATGATCAATGTAGGCATAGGCAGGTCCAGCTCACCAAAAGAGACACCATCTCTGGGCAGGTGGTCCTGGATGGTCTAGGAACGCAGGCTGAGTGCACCAGGAGGAACAGCCAGCAAACACTACCACTGCTCCACTGCCTCTGCTCCAGTTCCTGCCTTGACTTTCTTCAGTGGAGGGCGGAGTGTGACCAGAAAGTTGTAAGATGAAATAAATCCCTTTTCTTCCCCAAGTTACTTTTGGTCATGGACTTTTATCACAGTGATAAAATCCTAAGACAATGTCCACTCCAATTTCAATTTTGAGGTTCATGAATATCACACCCCAGAAAAAAGGACTTTTCTTTTGTTGTAGCTACAAATAAATCTTTAAACAAGAAAGGCTAAGAAAAAGCCAAACTTCCCACCTTTCCTACAAAACACTTTAACCACAAAAATAAGACCACATGAATTTCTACACAGAACTGGTATTGTGGAAGGATACTGACCATAGAGCTACAACTACCATGCTCACGCTTTTGGTACCATGTGGTGATTAGAGAAGATGAAGGACAAAAGGAATTCTTCTAGTGGCTTGTTGCCAAGGAAGCAGACTCTCCTTTACAGCACATTTGATCTTGGCAGGATGGTTCTGAGAATTAACAAGGGAACATGTGCAAAACACTCAGAGCTCTCTGAAGAAACGTGGGCTCTGCAGTCATCTGTAGGTGTGGTGTGCTTGTACTCTCATTCTTTAGCCAAGGCAACCCAGGACACACAGAGCACCTTTTAGCCCTTTGCTGACAGACCCTTTAGTGTTCAATCAAGACTGAATAACCTTTTACTTATTTTTTTTCTGATTAAAAACCAAAATTATCACGATGCTGCTTATTTTTACCTACCAAGGGTTTTGGTGAATTTAATAGTAGTAGTAGTAGTAGTAATAATAATAATAATAATAATAATAATAATAGAGGCAGGGGGCATGGCTCAGCAGTTAAGAGCACTTGATGCTCTTGCAGAGGACCTGGGTTTGGTTCCCAGCACTCACATAGTGGCTCACAACCCTCTCTAGCTCCAGTTCCAGGGGACAGGATGTCTTCTTCTGGCCTCCTTGGGCACCAGGAAAACATGTGATGCATATCCATATATGCAGAAAAACAAACACTAAAAATAAACATAAAATAAGTCTTTAAAAAAATAAAAAAGGTTCTGCATGGCTAAAACCCAGATTCAGAAAGTCTTTCCAGCAGCTCAGGAGCAGAACTGATCTTTAATTTGCCATTAGGGTTCCTATCTGCAATCTGCATCTTAGAGCTACGACAAAGGGTTTCCTGTGTCCTCCGTCTCCTCCCTCTCCCTCTGTCCCACCCCCTTTCTCACAATGATGACTGCAAGCCAAGCCATTTCTGTATCACCACCACCACTGCAC
The DNA here is from genome assembly GCA_902168325.1 of Peromyscus nudipes. Taxonomy (NCBI): domain Eukaryota; kingdom Metazoa; phylum Chordata; class Mammalia; order Rodentia; family Cricetidae; genus Peromyscus; species Peromyscus nudipes. Next base: position 11,010 of record CABHPH010107217.1, on the reverse strand, counting down.
TTGTTGGCCACCAAAGTCATGACATTATCCTCTACCAGATCCTAATGAACTCACTTAAAATAGAAACTGAGATGCCCTACTTAACCACTCAGGTCTTTACTAAGCCAAACAAAAACAAGTCTAAAGCTGACCTTTAGACCCAAACAAAAACAAAAAACCTTTTATCACTGTACACTCTTATCTAAAATGTCCATATGCCTTTCTATGTTATTTATGTGTACATATATACCTGGCTTAAAAGATGTGTGTGGATGTGTGTGTGTGTGTGTGTGTGTGTGTGTGTGTGTGGATGTGTGTGAATTTATAAAACATGAATTTTAAATGGCTGAGATAAAGGCTTTTATTAGTGTTCTTCATGTCTCACAAACTACATTATGTGCAACCTTATTCACAAACTACACCAGTGCCCTTATTCACAGACAATATCTGTGCCCTTATTCACAGACTACACCTGTGTGTCCTTATTCACAGACTACACCTGTGGTGATATTTTATTGTGCTGAAATGTGGTGATATTTTGTTTGTATGTTAATAAAGTTTGCCTCAAGATCAGAGGTCATAGCCAGCCATAAACAGAAGTCAGGGGTGGTAGCACACACCCTTAATCCGATCACATGGCAGGCAGAGTCTCTGTGCGTCCCAGGACACAGCCAAGCGTGGTGACACATGCCTTTAATCCCAGTACCAACCACAGAGACCTGGAGGTCTGTACAGACAGGCAGTGATGAGGAAGTGAGGTGGCTGGGCTAAGAGCCAATGAGAAGGCAGAACAGTAAGGCAATAAAGGTGCAGGTTAGACAGGAAGAAGCTGGTTTGGTTCTCTTGGGAAGCTATGGCAGTGTGGTGAGCTAAGGTTAGTTTGGTGGCTATCACTATTGCTCTGATCTCTATGGCTTTCACCCCTGTATTTGGCTCTGTGTTTCTTATTTAATAAGACTGCTTAGAAATTCCTCTACATACACTTGTCCCCTAGTCAGACACCACTAACTTAAACAACTAGACAAGGTAGAAAGACATGATGAATGTGCACCCTGGCAAGAAAAGAGAGCACACTGGTGTTTAGAACTGGGGACAAACTAAACTATGGCTGAGATTAATGCATCAGCCCAGGTGGTGGCACACATCTTTAATCCAACACTAGGAGGCAGAGGCAGGTGGGTCTTTGAGTTCAAGGCCAGCCTGGTCTACAGAGTTCCATGGCAGCCAGGACTATACAGACAAATCCTGTCTCAAAAAAAAAAAAAGAAGGAAAAAAGGAAGGGAGGGAGGGAGGGGAGGGGAGGGGAGAGGAAGGGGAGGGGAGAGGAAGGGAGGGAGGAAAACCAAAAAAACTCTTACAATTTTCAATGAGGTAACAGAAAAGGTGTCTTAAGGGCAAGGCTCCTCCCTTCAAAGTTTCTACCATTTAAAAAAAAAATGCAAACTCATAATGCACACACCTTTAATCCCAGCACTCAGGAGGCAGAGGTATGGTGATCTCTGAGTTCCAAGGCCAGCCTGGTCTACAAGGCAAGTTCCAGGACAGCCAGGACTACACAGAGAAACCCTGTCTCAAAACAAACAAACGAAAAACTCGAAACTCCTTAGAGACTTCTGTTAAAATCTGAGTATCTGAAGAGAGATCCTACAGATACCCTTCTGGAAAAGGGCCATGTAGGGTTCAGACACCCAGGCAACGGACTACCAGTTGTGGTAAGAGGGGGAACCTGGCATCATCCATGTGGTGTTTGTTGGTTTTTATAGGCACATAGAATTCAAGAGTTATAGAGTTTGAACCAAGGTTTAAAGGAAAACCACTATTATCACTACAACCACCACCACCTCCCCCTCCTCTTCCTCCTCTTCCTCCACCACACCACCATCACCACTGAGCTCAGGTGAAGCAGAGCAGGAAACTCCTGAGTGGGTTGTGTGAAGATGGAAAGGTGATGCATCAGGTAAAGTAGAAATGCTGGGGTGTTGGAGAAGCCAGGAGCATGAGATATCATCAAGAAAAACTAGAGCCACTGCGAGGAGCTTGTTCAAGGAAGAAGCTACAAGGGATTGCAAATGGCAAAGCTGCCCAAGTCTGCTGGAGTTCAGAAGATGCCACCACAAGTTCTGAATGGTGGACACGGAGCTCATAGGTTTGGCATTTTCCCGGCTGGTTTTTGAACCTGCTTTGGACCACCCTTTCCGCGCTATATCCTCGTAACTCCCTTTAGAAAGATGTATATGTAACCTGTTCACCTGGATATTGAAGCTTGCTAGCTGTCTCAGGTAAGACTTTGGAGTTCTGAACTGTGCTAAGACTGTGGGGATTTTTGAAGTTGGACTGAGTACATTTTAAATTGTAGGTTGGTCATCTGTCTTTAGGGACTTGAAACAGAATGCTATGGCTCCAATTTAAAATGAACCCTATAGGCTCGTGCTTTCAACTGTCTCCAGCATTTGTACTATTTGAAATTGGTGGCAACTTTTTTAGAACATGGGGTATGGAAACCCGTTACAAGCAGAAGGCCTTTGAAGGCCTTGCCCACATCTGCTTCCATCCAGTCCCTGCCTCAGGGTATGCACTATGTAAATAGGCTCTACCTCACACATCACAGCTTCCTTGCTATAGTGGATTGAAATCTTTCTGAAACCAGGAGCTGTTGTAGAATATTGTTTTAAGGTGTGTTATTTTGTTTATGCTGCATTTGTTTAACTCTGTGAAGCTGTGTTACTGTCAGAACTGAACAGCCAATAGCATGACAGGAGAAAGGATAGGCGGGGCTGGCAGGCAGAGAGAATGTATAGAAGGAGAAATCTGGGAGGAGAAAGAAAAAGAGGCAAAAGGTAGACGGGATAATTTAAAATAAGAAAAGCTGGCAAGGAACAAGCCAAGCTAAGGCTGGGCATTTATAATTAAGAATAAGTCTCGTGGGCTGGAGAGATGGCTCAGCGGTTAAGAGCACTGGCTGTTCTTCCAGAGGTCCTGAGTTCAATTCCCAGCAACCACATGGTGGCTCACAACCATCTGTAATGAGATCTGCTGCCCTCTTCTGGCCTGCAAGCATTCATGTAGGCAGAACACTGTATACATAATAAATAAATCTTAAAAAAAAAGAAACTATTTAAAAAAAAAAAAAAAAAAGAATAAGTCTCGTGTGTGATTTATTTGGGAGCTGGGTGGTGGGCCCCCCAAAAGAACAAAAGAGTAAAAGAAAATCCAACAACAAGGAGCCAATATAAATCTTTCTTCCCTAATTTATTTCTGCCAGGTATTTTGATAACATTAAAAAATACTACTGCAGTTATAAAAAATTAAACAATGAACTATTCAACAGCTAATATGTGAGCTGTGTACAATACTCTTCTTACACTGAGCCTTATTATCCCACTTTACAGATGATAAACAACTTTGAAATGACAACTTACTTTTAAAACAAAACAAAACAAAACAAAACAAAACAAAACAAACCACATTATATAAATGGCTAAAAAACCCAGGCAGTGGTGATGCATGTCTTTAATCCCAGCACTTGGAAGGCAGAGGCAGGTGGATCTCTGACTTCAAGAGCAGTCTGGTCTACACATCAAGTTCCAGGACAGCCAGAGCTACACAGAGAAACCCTGTCACAAAATCAATCAACCAACCAACCAACCAATCAACCAACCAACCACACACACATACACACACCCCACTGGAACCTGATCTGGTTTTAGAAACTGCATTTTTTTTCTTTTTTCTTTTTTTTAAAGATTTATTTATTTATTATGTATATAGCATGCATGACTGCAGGCCCAGAAGAGGGCACCAGTTCTCATCACAGATGGTTGGGAAACACCACGTGGTTGTTGGGAATTGAACTCAGGACCTCTGGAAGAGCAGTCAGTGCTCTTAACCTCTGAGCCATCTCTCCAGCCCCCTAGAAACTGCATTTTTAAACTACATTACTACACACTGTTACCAAATCTGTGTTTTGGTTTTTCTAAACTTCAATCAATGACATACTTTTCTACTATGGGGGGCGGGGCGGCTCAAGCATACAATAAAAATGTGTTAAGTAATGATATAACGTAATGTAATACAACAGGTTTTAGCATCTGCAAGATTGACATTCAAGTCCTAGCTACAATACTCATTAGCAATCTTACTCAGGAAATCCACTCAGTGTCCTGAGTACTCAACATCATTTCATCTATGAAAGAGGAATAAGAACCATCATGCAGAACTGGTCTCCCAACCTCCCACTGGCCAATGAGGACAATCGAACTCACTCTAGGGCAACTGTTCTGTACCTCAATCAATCAGAGAAATGCACTCTATCTGGTAAAGCTTGCTCACTATGTACAGGAGTAATGATAGCATGCTAGGACTATTAGATACACCTGTCTCTAAGCTGCCAATGTGGAAGAAAAAAAAGTAAAATCAAATTCTTTTAGAGTTTAGCACCTGGATGTGACTCTGAGTCTGCACAAATATGGTCTGCATAAACATCCACAGCAACCATATTTACGGGAGCTAAGGCCTTAAAGCTGCATCTGAAACAGTTTCTATTGTTTCTGTTTGACAGTTTTAAAGGACTAAATTAAGTTATGAAGACCATCTTGACTGTGACCTTTAGAAAACAATATAATATGAATACAAACCCTCAGATATTTTAAACAGCAGGAAGCATTACTAGAAAGGCAAACCATTTAAAATAAGCCATAGGCTAAGGGAGCAATGGGCATTAGAACTTTTTTGTAAAGGGCTACAAGATTCATGACGTCATGTTGAATAAAAATATCACAGATGCAAAGATATTTGGAGCATCACCAATCCGAGAAGACTGGTTTCAGCAGACACCATGGCTTTATCAACAAGTAATTTCCCCAAACTACTAAGATACTGTAACAAACAAATTGGTACTAACTTTTGTAATAATGCTTCTTTATGCTTTCATCATTATTTTTAGGAGATCCAGGACTTAAGACTACTGGGCAATACTCTGCATTTCACACCTTGTTTTTATGTCTTAGCATCCTTGTGATATTAGCAAGCTGGTCGATTTCCATGCCCACTTACTTGGAACTAGCTACCAGGACTACTCAGTCAACAAGACTCCTAGGAACATCGCTCTCACTTCTACTCAAACTTTACCCAACCCCAAGTACAAAATGTATCATTTTGTAATTGATAAAAACAATTAGAAAATCCCCTGGAGTATGCCTACCAAATAAGAACCAGTGGCTAATTTCTGGGAAGAATTCAGGTAAGGATGGTGTACATACCTGCACCACAGGATCTTTTGGTTGGTGTGATTAACGAGACATGAGCTGTGTCTGTGCATGGCCCACCTAGGAACAAAAATAAAACAGGCCATCAGTCAGGTACCTTCCACATGCTCTCTGCTGCCACCACGAATAAGAAAGAGAAACCTACAGAGGACAGGCTCCACCTGCAGATATGCTGGGAGCGGCAGCAAGAAGGTGATGACCTGCATGGATTCCTTTAAAGAGCTTGTATTTTAGCTTTAGCAATGGAATCCAGAGTCCCAGCCTTTCTACAGAATAATGCACCTTTTATAAAACAATCTGAAGCCTCACATAATGTTGAGAAGTTAAAGAATAAAAATTTAATTAGAATTCAGATCCAGGAGAGAAGAAATTACCCAAATTTTAGGGAAATGAGTCCTTCCACTAAGCAACCAGGGAAGCGTGTGTCCTTTTTTAATTTCAGTGGCCACTGTACTTTGAATTTACTGTAAACCAGCCTTACTCAAAGAGCACTCCCTAAGAATAGCAAAGGGCTTACCAGCAGAAACAAGGATTGTTTTAGTATATAAAGAAAATACTGCTGATCAAGGAAGGATATTTCCTTTCTACTAAGAAGCATGGACGAGTGTGTATTCATGGAATCTTGGTGGGCTCAGAGATTTGGTCCAGAGTGTGAAAAGAGTTTAGTTAGTAGAAGGCGGCTTGAATCCTTCAGGATAAGGACAGGCATGAAGTTGATACTGATTACCCCTCATCAATGGCTATGCCCCACCTTGGAAAACAGGAAGTTGTTGTACAAATATGGATGCCAGTATCTCTCAACTTGCCCTGAGAAAGCAATATTGGTGACCACAAAGGAACAGAATGCATAAGCAGATGTTATTCTGAAAAGGTTTTTTAAGGACTAGCAAAGGAAAACAGTTACTTAGCACAGTTTTATATCATCTATGACAAGACTTTATATGACATAATGGTAACAACCCTTATACAGTATAAGTCATAGAAGGAACATATTTAAGGAAGGAAGAATCAAGGAAGTGTGCTGTTAACTTCCAAAAGCACTTGACAAATACCCACGGTATACCAGACAGGTTAGTTGCACAGAGTTTGCAATCATATTAGAAAGGCAAGCTTTATGTATATAAGAACAATACATAGCAGCAATAAATGGCTGGACAGAAAAGAATCAACTGCCAAAGCATCAAACAGATATTGAATGTCACGTGCAATTAAGAGGAAGGACATTCACCATTGGCCAACATCACTTGAAAAATGCAAGAGTTTGAAAACACAAGAAAAGTTAGAAAAATTCAAAACACCAATCAGAGGACAGGGTATTTCAAACTAAATGTTTATTCTTACAAAGGTCACCTTTCCCCAGGGAAAGCTTAAATACACTAAAATCTGAGACACTTAGAAGGGCACCTGAGAATTGAAAATGAGCAACGGGCAGAGGCAGTGAGCCAAGCTGTACGCAAACCAGACAGTGTCCATGTTCTCCAGATTTTCTGAACTCTGACTTGTGGCTCCTGCTTCCATGTATTCTGTTGTTGTTCTTACTGGCAGCATCCCCATTTGTGGGACACAACAGGCTTTTCTCAAAGATGACACCTGCCACTCTCATTTCTTTCACAATAAAAAGCAACAGTAAAGTTGTCACTAGCCAAAGGGATCATGGACCATCTTGGTAAAAAGGCTTCTTCATATACTGTGATGCCTGCTATTGGGTCTCATCACTTTCTCTTTCATGAAAATTCTTGTCATCTGTCACTGTCACCTGTTTGGTCATGACTATGTGGACACTGGACATTTAACAATGCTGGTGGATGTAATTAGGGAAGCAAATGGAGTTTTAAAACTTTTTAATGTAGGTATAAAATAAAGGGACTGCAAAAAATAGAATACAGGTTGAGAATCCTTTATACAAAATAGGATCAGAACTGTTTTGGATTTGGATGTTTTTAGTCGATTTTGGAATATTTCATATATAATGTTATCTTGAGGATAGGAGGTCCCAAGACTGAACATCATATTCCATTATACTTCACCTAGACCTTGCACACATAACCTGAGCTAACTGTACACAGTATCTTTAGTGGCCCAAGACATGAGATCAAATATGGAATTTTCTCTTATATGTCTTGTGTCTCCCAAGTGTCTGATTTTGGAGCTCTTCTGGTGTTTGGATTAGGGACACTGTTTTATGTCAATCTGACACAACCTAGAATCATTTAGGAAGAAAAAAATCTCAACTGAGAAAAATGCCTCCAATGTAAAGTGCCTGTGGTGCACTTTATTGATGGATGATTGATGTGAAAGGGTCCAAGTCCATCATATAGGGGTATTACCTCTAGCCAGATGATATAAGGAAGCAAGCTGAGCAATCCATGAGGAGCTACCCAGTAATCAGCACTCCTTCACGGCATCAGCATCAGTTCCTGCCTCCAGGTTCCTCACTTGAGTTCCTACACTGACTTCCCTGTATGATAAAGGCCTCAAGCTATAAGATGAAATAAACCCATTCCTCCTCAAGTTGTTTTTGATCATGGTGTTTAATCATAATATTAGAAACATAAATTAAGACAGATGCTCAAGCTGTACTAGAATGAATTATGTAAGATCCAGGTTTGATTCCCAAGTCAGGAGATCCAATGCCCTCTTCTGGCCTCTTGCAGGCACTAGGCACATATACAGGGCTTATACATACACATACACACACACACACACACACACACACACACACACAGGCAAAACACTCATAAACATAAAGTAATTTTTAAAATACAGACTCCTAAGCACTGAATATGAACTCTTGATGGAACAAGTCAAGGTAAGCAGGAGACTTAAGTATATTTCTAATCAAGCTAGATACACCATAAACACTAATAGTCCAATAGTTACAATATATGATGGATTTTCTTTAATTCCTAGTTCAGTATCTGGCCAGGATCAAAGGTTCCCACAACATAGTGAGCTGTGGAGAAAAGTCAGTGAGAGTGTATCAGAATGCTTTCTTAAAGGACAGCAATAAGCCATCCAGGGAAAGAAACTATGAGAAGGGAGAGACTGTGGAATCAAAACAATGAGAGAAATGTCTGGAACTCATGAATTAACACTCCATGCCTGCAAATGCCCAGGTAATTATCAAATCAAGGAAATTTTACCTCACCTGAAGGTTAAGAGTTTACCCTTTAAAAAAAATTACTCATCAATAAATTTCTGTAGACTTTGGCAAAAAAATGCAAATAACCTTCTAGCTACAAAGCATAGCTCAATATGCATCACCATACAAGTGTTCTCCAGAGGCTTGTTAAGCCAGCAGCCTAACCCAATGTATTCACTCCATTGAAGTACAAACAGAACCACAGTTGAGCCAAGAAAAACTGACAGCAATAGCAACTGGCAATGATAATATATCGCAGTTTTGATAATTGGGCAATATTATATATGGAAAACTTGAAATTGGCAGACAGTAACCTATGAAACACTTTAAAACACAGATCAAAAGCCGGTGAGTACCATGCACTCATCCTATAGTAATCGTGTGTCATCCAAACCACATACTCGTAAAGGAAAAAATAAAAAGGACTAGCCACTAGAGAGGACAATATCTGCTCTTAATTAATTACAAATAAACTCTTAAAACAAATGCAGGTAATTATGGGAAGGGTTTCTGTTAACAACAAGAAAAATATGGTATATGTCCCATGTGGTTCCAGTAAACAAAATGGTACTGAGAACTGCTGGCAAGGGTCAAAATGGAGGTGTCCACTCCCATCAAAAACAGAACCTGTGTTCCTTTCTGGAATCTCTAATCCCTGAGGGAGCCGCCACATATACCTACAGCACACTGTGAGCTCTGCTCCGTTCTTGGCCATCTTTATTCTCACTAAGAAGCAGGATACAATAGTCAGTAACAAAGGGTGAAGTGAGGAAGTCATTGCACAACTGTGGGTTAGGTAGGAGGGGACGGGCAACACAGAAACTAAATTTCTAAGCAGAGGAAATTATAATCACGATCTTGTGAACCACAGAGGCTCAAGACAACTGGTGATGCCAAAAAGGCATTAATATTTAGTGCTTACACGTTCAAGACAAGGAGCCCAGATGCTAGCAGAGACCAGTGTGTGTCTCACTGAGCAGCTCAGAGGATTCTTTTACAGGTACATGAGGAAATTAGTGCAAAGCACAGAGTACCGCTGTTCTAGGAAACTCAGCATGCAGCTCTCTGGGAAACCAGGAGGCTCATGGAGTGATCACCATGGCACAGGCTGCAGGCACTGCCATTAATTTTGTGTTACATCTGCAGCCTGTATTATGGCAACTTCAGAAAGACAATTTTTGACTGTGTGTTTCTGTTTAAAAAAAAACACACACACACAAAATTTCTTATTTAATATGTCGGGCTCTGTGCAGGCTGGTTTTATGTCAACTTGACACACACACTAGTAATCTGAAAGGAGGGAACCCCCAATTGAGAAAATGCCTCCCTAAGATCCAGCTGTAAGGCATTTTCTTAATTAATGATTGATGGAGGAGGGCACAGCCCACTGTGGGTGATGCCATCCCTGGGCTGGTGGTTCTGAGTTCTATAAGAAAGCAGGCTGAGCAAGCCAGTAAGCAGCACCCCTCCACTGCCTCTTCATCAGCACCTGCCTCCAGGTTCTTGCTCTGTTTGAGTTTTAGTGATGAACTACAATGTGGAAGGGTAAGCCAAACAAATCCTTTCCTCCCCAACTTGCTTTTGGTCATGGTGTTTCATCGAAGCAATAGAAACCCTAAGATAAGCTCAGGAATCATTTGCTTCCCTGAGAGCCTAAGTAATAGCACATGCCCACAATCTGAACACTTGGGAGGCTGAGAAAGGTGTACCTCAAGTTGGAGATCAGCCTAGGCTATATACAAAAGCAGCCTGAACTACTTTTCAGCCAATCATCATGTATGCTTTTTGATTTCCTTTGCTAAAGTGAATAACTAATTTTTCCAAGATCTTTCATTATCTAGAGGTGTTTAATAACAGACTAGCACACTGCATTTGATGTTATATTCAGAGGACTCCTTTCTAAAATGCCAACTTTCTCAATTGACTTTGTAATTTAACGCTTGGGGGAGCCTGTAGTTTGTAATCTGGAAGTCTACATATTCTTTCTTTTATTCCAGGGTTGTTTCTATGCTGGTATTAAAGGTGTCACATGTAATGCAGGCCCACATGTGAAATGTCAAGAACACTATGAAATGCTATTCCTCAGCTGTACTCCCAATAAGCAGAAACTTTTTTATAGCAAATCCAACAGAGCAGCGGATTTTCCTGCGGAAAGTACCGATTTCAGCTCTGTGAAGTTGAAGGCATGCAACAAATTTGCATATTCATTGTAACCCAGTGGTTCTAAACCTTCCTAATGCTGTGACCCTTTAATACAGTTCCTCATGTTGTTCTGACCTCCCAACCATAAAATTTTTGTTGCTACTTCATAACTTGTAATTTTACTACCGTTATGAATTGTAATGTATATTTATCTGTGTTTTCCGATGGTCTTAGGTGACTCCTGGGAAAGGGGTCATGACCCAGAGGTTGAGAACCACTGCTGTAACCTGTAAAAACCAGGACTCCATAAAGGTATGCCATTAACTATCAATATTCACATTTCATTTCAAGGTGAAGTAGCAGAATTCTGAGATTTTTTTCAGTCTCCTATAGTTGTTGAGCATATCACAAAGCCGTGTTCAAGACACCTCACAGTGCAATCAATTCCACAGGCCACCAGGTTCCTGTGACTGGGGAAGAAG
>CABHPH010107215.1:0-16984 GCA_902168325.1 Peromyscus nudipes | reverse complement strand
ACACACACACACACACACACACACACACACACACACACACACACACAAAATAGACCGCTCTCTCTTCTTTAAAAAATACTTCCGGACCAATCGCTCAAAAAGAACTCTGCTCAGATGAGGTTTAGTTGAATCTTATGCTCCTTTCCCGCATGCATACGCCACTCCTCCAATCCAACCAAGGCCTGCAGGTTCGAACTTTCTCTCCAGAAATATTCCTTGTTTAGTAGGGGCAAGGTCAAGCGGAAAAAGAGAGCCACCCGCCGTGGCATGGAGCAAAATACCCTACCAAACCAGCTCCAAGGCCAAACAAAGCCCAGAGGCCAGAGCTGTTCACCAGTAGGGCCTAGGTTGCAACTCCAGGGTTGGGGAGAGGGTACCTCTAGTCTTCAGCTTCCTCATCCAGTGATCCCTAACTCCACTGGAATCCTCCTTTGCCCAGAATCCCTTAAATGGCTGTGACCCGTTCCCGGGCCCACTCCAGACACTGGAGATTCCCAGTTAGTCCCCACAAGGAACTTGCAACTCAAACCAACCTCCAAGACTGGTGGTCCGGAGCTCCCAGGCCCAAGGGCCAAGCCGGAGGAACCGGGAGGCAGGAGAGCAGAAACTTTAGCCCTGCTTTTGATTCTTTAACTTTCTCTTCCACCCTAAGCCCACTGGAGATCCCTCCCCCAAAGCATCACCAGGCTCCCAACCCAAGAGAAGAAACAGGGGTATGAGTTGAGGAAAGTGGAAGGTGAAGAGATGGGAAGGAATACCTGAATCTTGTCTTGACCTTTTAATTTGAATTTGACTGTTTTGAGCCTTGGTTGCCTCACTCTCTCCTGCGTTTCCCCCCCTCCATCCCCCTCTCCCCTGGAGCTACAGGCTGGTTCTCTAGTAAACAAGCCCCACTCTTCCCAGAACAGCCCCACGTCCCTCCACCCACTCCACCACCACTCCATCACCACCCCACCGCCCCTGCAGCCCGGGGGGCACTTTCTTTGTTCGCCAGGAAGGGCTCCCGTGCCCCTACCCCGAGGCAGCTGCTAGGTGGCGCTGTTACTCCACGCTGAGCGCTCCGCCTGCCGACAACTTGACCCCGCTGACGTCACGGTCGTCTGAATCATCAAGGCCATTTTCAAATCCCATTGGTCTAGCCGTCACATGGTGAGGACCGAATGCACGGATAATTATGGAGCTGATATTCCCCCCCTCCCCTTCTTTTTCCTCCCACCCCTCCAACCGCCCCCCCCTTCCCGGATGGGGGAAAAAAGATGTCAGCTCCTCCGCTGTAGTATTGCTCCTTAAAAACCCCTCTCTCTGAAAATGACATGCCCTCGCAATGTAACTCCGAACTCGTACGCGGAGCCCTTGGCTGCGCCGGGAGGAGGAGAGCGCTATAACCGGAGCGCAGGAATGTATATGCAATCTGGGAGTGACTTCAACTGCGGGGTGATGAGGGGCTGCGGGCTCGCGCCCTCGCTTTCCAAGAGGGACGAGGGCAACAGCCCCAACCTGGCCCTCAACACCTACCCGTCCTACCTCTCTCAGCTGGACTCCTGGGGCGACCCCAAAGCCGCCTACCGCCTGGAACAACCTGTTGGCAGGCCTCTGTCCTCCTGCTCCTACCCACCTAGTGTCAAGGAGGAGAATGTCTGCTGCATGTACAGTGCAGAGAAGCGGGCGAAAAGTGGCCCCGAGGCAGCGCTCTACTCCCACCCCCTGCCGGAGTCCTGCCTTGGGGAACACGAGGTACCTGTACCCAGCTACTACCGCGCCAGCCCGAGCTACTCCGCGCTGGACAAAACGCCCCACTGTGCCGGGGCCAACGACTTCGAAGCCCCCTTTGAGCAGCGGGCCAGTCTCAACCCGCGCGCTGAACATCTGGAATCGCCTCAGCTTGGGGGCAAAGTGAGTTTTCCTGAGACCCCCAAGTCCGATAGCCAGACCCCCAGTCCCAATGAGATCAAGACGGAGCAAAGTCTGGCTGGCCCAAAAGGCAGCCCCTCAGAGAGCGAAAAGGAACGGGCCAAGACGGCAGACTCCAGCCCAGACACCTCGGATAACGAAGCTAAAGGTAAGGCCGCCTGGGCCGCAGGCCGGTTGGGACGCTGGGGGCAATGGTCTTCATGGTCAGGACTGGGGGCAGGAAGATGAGAGAGGGTTGAGGAGAGGCCTAGGGAACTCGAGGATTCTGAATTGACCCGGGTTTGAGGGTCCTGTTTGCTGAGCGCCAGGCTGGTGGCGTGTCATTAGCAGAGGAAGGTAAAAGGCGACGTGGAGGTGCAAGGCCAGCCCGGCCTTTGCGTGCATAGGCGGAGGAGGTGAGCATTACTGGCAGCCTGCGGGTACCTTTTGCTGCACTGAGACCCGTAGCCATTCCTTGGCGCGTGATGGCTTTGGTTTGCTTTTTCAGTGAGGGTGTCCTGGGGGCTCATGTCCCCAGCTCAGGTCAAAGCGCACAAAAAGCTTAAAATGGCGATCCTTGGGCCAGAGACCAGAGAAGGCTTAGAGATGAGTAATTTCTCTTCAGTGCATTTTCCTAGTTGGAAAAATGTTTCCTATGAAACACAATTTGTTGTTTGTGGGTCCGATTTATGCGCACAGTTTGTGCCCCTGCGATTTCTGTCTCGGCAGGGGCCTTGGGCAGCGAGGCTGAGGCCGGAAGAGGTGGAGGTGGAGGGGCTGCCCGCCACATCCCTCCCTCCTCCAGATGCTTGGCTTGAGGATGGCTTTGGATCAGGACATTGGAAATGTTTCTTTCTTTCCTTCCTTCCTTCCTTTTCTTTTCTTTTTTCCTTTCTTCTTTTTTAATCTTTTGAATTTTTTCTTTTCTCTATGTTTTTCTAGTTATGTTTTTCTCGTTGGTTTTCAAAATCAGCTTACAAATGAGTGGTTGGAAATTTTCTGTGTGCGTGGCAAGCAGTTTACTCCTGAAAAGGAGTGAGGCATTGGTTGAATTTCTTTGTGATTTTTGGTTCAAGAAAGAATATTCAGCCAGAGTTCAAGCTCAGGGTTCAAGATTCATTTCTTCTGTAACTGGGGGCTTTTGGGACCCTTCGCTGCTATCTGGGGTGGGGGGATGCAGAGTTTGAAACAGGAACAGGATTGGGATGCTGAGGGCAATGACTTTCCCTGAAAAGTTTGAGCAAAAACACCAGAAAAGACACAATGGGGAGGAATAAACCCGCTCCCCAAGACACTGGCTCCTGGTGGTGGTGTATGAGGCTCATTGGTGTAGAAGTAGATGAAATATTGAGAATGAATCAGTCTGAGGGTGCCCTGAACATTGTGTGTGGTGCTTTGTATATGGATGCAACTGCACACTCATGTCTGCGGGCGACCTGTGTCTCTCTCTCTCTCACCCAAACACACACCTCTTGTGATCCTCACACATTCACTCACACATACACATTCACTCTTTTGGCGCGAGACGGCAAAGCCTTACCCTCTTGAGTCTGCTGTACGAAGATAGCCTTGGTAAATCAGTCCTTAGAGACTTTGATCAGAAGATGATTGTGGCTGTGCTTGTGAAGATGAGGGAGTGAGGCACCCATATCACACACATGTCGTTATGGCACATATATAATGCAAAGGTTTAATTTTATTCCCTTTCTGTAAATCCTGAGCTGGACTGGGGTAGAGGACTAGAGTAGAAAAAACTTAATCCTAGCTATACCAAGAAGCAAAGTCAAGGTTAACAAGTCCACCTCCTAAACCCAAACTACACCCACTTTGATAGACTCTCCCTTCTTTCCTTGTCCCCCCCCCAATAATCTAAGCCTTTCTATCCCAAACTAACACCCAGAGGTTGCACTTTGTGCTCACCTTTTCCTTCACCCCTTTTGGTGTTTCCACCAGGCCAGAGGCAAAGAGAGCTTTGGGCTAAGGTCCATTTGTAATTTCTTTCCTCCTCTTAAAACCCAACAACCCCAATAAAAAAATAAACAGGACACAGTTAGATGTGGAGAGCCTGTAAATAGTTTGGCAAGAAGTTGCAGGTGCAGAGATTGGAGAATAATTAAAGACATTGACATTTTCTAGACTATAGCTTCAAGTTTGCACCCCCTCTCCCCTGGCTGTTTCCTGGTTGCCCTAGGGAACTCTCCTCACCACTAATCCAGACAAAATCCAGGACCCAGAATCCTCACTTGACATAAGGAAGAGAGGAAGCAGGGTGCACATAGAGCTGTCAACAAAGTTATTTGCTAGGTACCAAGTGCTCCCTAGTCTTTGGACTCTATATTTCCCCCCTTTAAAGGGTGGCTAGGTTTTCTTCTATTATCCGAAGAGCAAGGCTGTTCCATTTCAGCAGGAATATCTATCTACTAGGAAGAGAAGCTAACAATAAGACAATGGAAACACACACTATGGCATCTTTTCATATATGCAGGCATATTTATCCATATCCCTCCTGTGTATACAGATGTATATGCATGTGTATTTGAAAACATACACATCTACCTACACATAGACTCTAGGGGATGGGAATATCTTAGGAAGTCTCCCTTCCTTGACCTTAAGTCCTCTGGTCAGGGGAAATTGTCTGAGGATCCCTCAGCCTGCCCCAAAACTGTTGCCCCTGATCCCTGCTACTCAGACAGGCTTCTCTGTCTCAGTTATACCTGAAGCTGATGGCCAGGAGAGAAGGAGGTAGCAAAAGGAAGCTCAAACAAGACAGCAATCCTGTGGCAATTCAGGTAGGAATAAGAGTTGGGGGCCTAGTACAGGGACTCCTGAGATGCCTTTGGCTGCGGGGACAGGGGCAGAATCCCTCCACAGAGTTGAAAGGAGTCAAAGCTCTCCAGGAAATGGTTCCAAGCTGTGGGGTAGACCGCACTGAAGATGCTTTTTCTGTCTGGCTGGATTTTTCGAGATCTGGAGCAGAACAGAGTTTGAAGGAAAGTCTGGGGAGGTTTAAGACAACCATCAGGATCAGGAGAGGCATTCAGAATCTGTTAGGTTAAGGTGGATTTGACTCATTTAAATTTAGTAAACACTTTGAGGGTAAGAGCCTCCTCTCTTTCTTCCCTATAAGTCTAGACCCCTAAGAAATTCTAAAAGCCCAGGAGAACCTGCCCCCAGGCCTGTGAGGGTAGAGTAGTTCCTCGGTGCTTACTCATCCACCCTCTCCCCAAGCAGGCTTCCAAAAGCTGCATCCCGAGGGCTTGCTTCTTCCAGGGATACTTATGTAAATAATGTTATTTTTAACAGAGGAGATAAAAGCAGAAAACACCACAGGAAATTGGCTGACAGCAAAGAGCGGAAGGAAGAAGAGGTGCCCCTATACTAAACACCAGACGCTGGAATTGGAGAAAGAATTTCTGTTCAATATGTATTTGACGCGAGAGCGCCGCCTGGAGATTAGCAAGACCATTAACCTTACAGACAGACAAGTCAAAATCTGGTTTCAAAATCGCAGAATGAAACTCAAGAAAATGAACCGAGAGAATCGGATCCGGGAACTGACCTCCAATTTTAATTTCACCTGAGCCAGCGTCATCTCCTCCCCCTCCCCGTCTCTCCTTTCCCCGCCCCTCCTCCCTTTGTGCCTGGTGATATTTTTTTTTCCCTCCCTGAGTATAAATGCAACGCGCCTGCAAAAAAAAAAAGGCAAAGACCTCAGACTCTCCTTCCAAGGGACCTATGGTTCGTGCTTCGAGGATGAGGATGCTTCCACCTAAAGCATGAGAAATGGGGTGCTGGGTTTTGGGGTGTTGTGTGTGCCCTCAAAGATGGGGTGGGAGTGTGGCTGGTGTGTGTGTCAACCCCTCACTCACCCACGCACTCACACGCAGCATTCTGTTCTCCATGCAAAGTTAAGATTGAATCCACCCGATTATAGGGGAAAGAAAGGGGGAAAAACCAACCAGAGAGGGTCTGTAACCTGTAACCTCGGACAGCACAGTCAGAATTGCTCCCTCCTTGCTGCATTCCCCCCTTAGAATAATAGACAGTCTTGAAAGTTCGCCTAGTATTTGTGTGTTTGTCTTAGCACCCAGCGTCTAGACTCAACCCTCCCTGTGTCTTTCCCTCCCAGTGGCTCTGAGAATCTGCTTGAAGTATTTGTACTGCTTTCTGCTTTTCTCCCACCCCTCCAGCACTCTGTATCTCCCATCTACTAACATCCCAGAAATTCCATCCAGAAGAACAAAAAAATTAAAAATAGAACATAGCAAAGTAAAGACCTCCCCCCCCCCAAGTTGTCCTGTCCCTGTCTGGGAGTTGTGTTATTTAAAGATATTCTGTATGTTGTATCTTTTGCATGTAGCTTCCTTAATGGAGAAAAAAATCCTAATAAATTTCCGGAATCTTAATCCTCAAATGGGTGGTTTTTTTTTTGTTTTTAGTGGCTTTTTTTTTAGCGACACCCCCTCCCCCAAAAACACTGAGTGTGTGGATATGTGTGTGTTTTGTGTTTGACTCATCTCCTACAGCCTTTCCAGAATGTCTCTTGGCGGGTTTAATGTAAGTGAGAGACCATAACGTTGATTTAAATATTATCCAGGTGACCACAATAAGTCAAGGTCATAAAACAGTAATGTCAGGACGGTCTTGGTGCGCGCGAGAGGTGGATTTTATGATCTGCAAATATAATGTGGTACTGCAGTAAAAGATGCGTTTAAAGGTGACTGGAGGAGGGAAAGAGGCAGAGAGCAAACTGCAATCTTGAGGAGCAGACGGATCGGATTGCCTTCGGTACTGGGGCTGGGTGCACCCCACCACTGCTGGGGGGCACCTCAGGAACCCCCACCCACCTAAACAGAGGAATAAACTTAACCACCGGAGGGGCACGAGGAGCTCAGCCCCCCCTCACCCTCCCTCGACAGCAGCTAACAGAAGCGCCAGCGGCAGCAAGAGAAGGAGGAGGCGGCGACAAGGTAAGAGAATCGGTTTCTTGTTCTTCTCTTGGCGGTGGACTGAGGACTAGCAGCGTCCCCAGGTGCCCGGAGAGCAGCGGGTAGAGCAAGGAGGAAGGTGTTTGGGGCATCTGTGTTTGCTGAGAGCTCCGGATTTGCCTTTGGCCGCCGGCAGTGGAGGGCAGCGGCTCTGAGCTGCCTCTCCTCCCCTCCCCGGCCCACTGCTGCCGTGGGGTTCGGTGGTTAAAGGGGTAAATTGGTGGTTTTGGCTTCTTTATCTTTGCAGGCACTAAGGGATGTTTGGAGGTCCACCCATCAGTTTAGGTGTCTCTCGGTCTGGTTGTATGTTGGGGAAGGTAGAAGGATTGGAGCTTGAAGCTTAGGTTTTCTTGTTTTTGCTGATGTAGGCGTGAGCCTTGTTCATGTTCTTGGTCCTTGCGTTTCCTAGCTGTGGGGCTTTGCCCGGCAAGTGGCCTGACTGAAAGTGGCTCCAGAGCATAGGCGCTGTGGTCCAGGCACCCATGTTTGTTGAGAAGCCTGAGACAGAGAGAGTCTGGGAGGAGAGTACAGGAGAGCCAGATGGACAAGACAGGGAACCTAGCTCAAGAGTGGAAGAACGATCCAGCTCCCCACAGGGCCAGGGCCAGGGCCAGATGCAGGGGGATAGCTCTGCTGCAGTGCTGGGGGTGGGGCAGGTATTTGGCGGTCAGAGGTCCCATCTCACCAGATTTTCCAAACGCAATTTGATTATACCAAAAACTAATGGAGGCAATCAGATCCTTTGCCCACCCAGCCACCCAAAATCTGCTCTTTAGTCCTTAGGGAGACTGTAAGGGCGGAAAGGGAATCGGGCTGAATTTCTTCCTTCCCCAAGCCCCTTCCCTTCTCCTTTGGATAGATGCAAAGCCAAAACTCCGGCCCTGCTTGCTCAGCTGATCTGTGGCTTAGGTAGTTTCATGTTGTTGGGATTGAGTTTTGAACTCGGCAACAAGAAACTGCCTGAGTTACATCAGTCGGTTTTCGTCGAGGGCCCCAATGCACCTCTCCTAACCCTTCCCTCCCCTGTGGGACTGCCCCACCATCCCCATTCCAGACAGGACAAAGTGGGTGCAGACTGAGGAGGTCAGGCTGTGAGTGGAGGCCATGGGACAGATTCTGGACAGCCTTGCTTTACAACCATCTCCTTCTCAGCCTGCCCCAATGTCTGCAACTGAGGGAGAGGGTTTTCTTCCCACCCTGTAGCTATTGTCTCCTGAGTCCAGCTGATAGACAAAGAAGGTCCAGCCAATTCCAAGGAAATGCTGGAGTTTGAGTTTGGCCTGGTGGGCCAGTTCAGTTGGGCAGCAGGGTGGGGCAGAGTCAATAAAGGAGAGAAAAGCTCCTAGAAAGAGGAGGGAGTCCCTGAAATGGTTAGTGTCTCTTCCTGCTACCTCTAGAGAGAGAGCAGTGCTCCTTAGGAAAGTGGGGATGTTGTTCCAAGAGTTACAGAACTCTGAGAACAGTGGCTTCTCCTTCCCTCCACAGCTCCATCTCCAGGGAAAAGACACATATGGGAAGTGAGTAGGTTAGTGGAGAAACACCAAGTCCAAGTAGAAGCCTTCCCAAATACACCCTGTTGAGGGCAAAAGCCCAGCTCTGGTCTGTCTGGCTGTCTGTTACCGGTAGGCCTTGGTCTGTGCGGCTGCTAGTCTGTGGCTGTTAGGCATTTTGCCTGTCCTTGTGTTCTGTGGAAATGTCTGGGTAAACAGAAGCTGCCAGCGCCCACCATATTGTTGGGAAGGCTGTTGGCTGATGCTAGGGGGCGGAGGGGAGAAGAATGGGGTAGAGGGAGATCTGAGCAGTGAGAAACTTTACAGACCTCTCCACTGTGTTCCCCTCGGCTTTCTCAATTCTGGCCTTGGTTTCTACAGAGAAGGATCTCAAAAAAGGTTTCTTGGTCTTCAAAGGGGAAAAGGGAGACAGATGGCTCTGTTTTCAGAGACACTGGAAAGGAGAAACCCAAAGGAGGTCAGGTTCTAGGGACTCTGTCCATAATTATGATTATGAAAGCAGGGAATGCAATATAAAATCATGTCTCTAGCAAACTATCATGGAGAATTTTGTATTCTCAACATGGTGTCCAGGAAGAAAATGGTGTGATCTTACATGTGTGTAGGTCTCTTTTCTATCTGTCCCTTCTAGGCTTTCTGATATCTCAATCTCTCTCTGAGATCAATCTATGTGCATATCAGTCTGCCTGTCTGTCTCTCAAATTTATTTTGACTTCCATGGACATTGGAGGCGAAAATGGGCATAGATTCTCTCTTTCCCAGCTGAATTGTCAGTCTGTCTGTCCTCCATCCTTTGTGGGAGGAAAATTATTCAAATTTCTATGGCTCCCAGGGAAATGGGGAGATTTCCAGAAAAAAATAGGCCAATTCGTAGTAGAAGATATATAAGGGGATCCCTTCGTTTAGGGGCCCATACAGTCTTTAACATCGAGTCCCCAGGCACATAGACTATTTGGGTAAAGAGAGCCTCAGGCTGGAACAAGGTGTTGAAGAGCACTTGGCTTAGAGAAATCTCCCCGATGGGCCGAAATTTATCAATATAGGGCTTCTGTGCCTTGAGTTCCTTTGCCCCTATTTCCATTTCAAAGATGATAGGCTTAAAGGAGATGGCCAAAGAGTCAGGGGTCAGGGCGTCTCCTCCCTAGATCCGGAGAAAGGGAGCAAGGTCTCATATGGCCAAGGTGAGGGCCAGTCTGATGGTCAGAGTCCACCCCGGGGGCTCTGGGGCTGTGGATCATGGCTAAGGCGACGGTAATTATTTATTCGCTTCGCTGGAAGGGAGTCTTCAGAAGGAACAGCGTGAAGAGGAGGGAAAAAATTATCTCTCTCGTCTGAGGATATTAAGATGGATTTTTATTTCTTAAAGGACCCTCCCCGCCGAGAGCACATAAGCGTAAACTTAATATATGCTCCGCAGCCCAACTCTAGAAATCGCAATAAAAGTTAAAACCTCCCCTACTGGTTTTTTTTAATTATGATATGGGAAAGGGGAGCAGGATTTATAGAGCTGAACTCTCGGCGTGTGTTTGAGACTTGCGGGAGCTGGAGGAAAAGGCAAGAGCTCGCCAAGGAGAGCCTTGGTCTCTGAGACGTCTCGCCGACAGTGGGGGCTCAGGCTCAGCCCAGCTAATCCTCTTTGGTCTCCCTGGGACCTCACCCCGGCTGTCGGCCTTGCCTCGGCTCACTCGCTGGGAGATGCAGCCCTTCTTGGGAACAGGTGACGTGAAGGCGGCAAGCGGGGACAGGGGGAGTATAAACGGGAAGACTAGCGAACAGAGCTTTGTGTGGGTCCCTTGCTGGGGACGAGGTTTGCCCAAGTGTAGCCCAGCAGATGGCTGGATTCGGAGGGGTGTCCGGGCAGGGTGCGAGAGCAGGGACAAGGTGGACTGTGTGTGGACTTCGGCTGCAGACTGAGCAGAGCAGACTCCTGGGCTGTGGTCAGCGGCGAGCTGGGCAACCGGATGTTGAGTCTGTAGGAAGGACCTTGAGGTCTGTTGGGTGTTTGGGCTGCCGGGGGGCGGCAGCCCAGAGTACGGAGGGAACGTGCTGTGCGCCGGGCGCGGTGGTCAGCATGGGCGAGGCTGTAGGCTCCCCGCACACCTCTGCGGTTTCTGGGCTGTGTACCGGACAACTAAACTAAGATCGGACCAATGATTAGAGAATGAAAATAAATGCAGTTATGGACTTTTTTTTCCCTCCCTATATAAGCAGTCCTTTCTTTTTTCTTTCGGAGATACCTGGATTTGGTCCAGAGCAGGTTGCCCGCGGGAGGGCCCCGCCAGCGGCAGCGTGCGAGGGAGGGAGGGAGGGCGACGGAGGGAGGGAGGGAAGGAGGGCGGGTGGCGGCGGCTGCGGTGGCCAAGGCTTCCCTCCCTGGGCAGGAGGCGGCTGCCCTGCGTCTGTGGCCGTGGGGAGCCGAGGAACAGGTAACGGAGGCTTCCCAAGGCGGGATTGGACCAAGCCTAATGTACCGAGTCTTCGGGGCCTCTGCCTGAGGTCCTGGCGGGAGAGAAGGTAGGGAAATCGGCGTCAGCCGGGCCTGGCAAGGAGGCCTCGGGATATTCAACCTGTGTATGATTTCAGTCTCACACTCATGTTGTGAGTCTGTCTGCTTTGGGAGACGCCGCTTGCCTGTCTGTCTGAGACTTCTCAAACCCGGGCACTCCTTCCAAAGGCTGAGAAAAATTCGTCGTCGGAATGTGTACTTTCATTCATTGGATTCTCTGCAACTCGGCAGGGCTGGCACCCGCAAGTTGGAAGGGAGCTTTCTTCCTGTTTTCTGGACACGGAGTTCTCTGGCTCCCTCCGCCACAGGCTAAGTTTTCCGGTTCTAGGTTCGCGAGTCGCCCTGATGTTTGAAACTAGACAGCTCGCAGTCGGGCAGGGAGGGCGGGGGAGAGACCCGCGGCTCTGGCTCCTTAATTGTACTTCGAGCCTGTATTGTCTCTCATTTCGCCACCTACGCTTCCTCAGTCTGGGCTCCAAAGTCACTGCAAATTTCCTTGCGGTACATACATCACACAAAAGATCAGGTAACAACGTGCTCGGAGCCATTGAGAGTCAGCACGGGGCAGCCCTGGCTCTGGGGCGGCTCCCCCTCCAGCCACTCCCCAGGCTGGAAAACCAGACTGTGTTGGGGGAGCCGGAAATAACCCCGTTTGCTGCGGAGCGGCAGGGCGGGGGGCGCCGGCGCGAAGGCAGGCCGGGCAGGCCATGGCGTTGGGAGGGCCACGTTCACAGGCCCTGGG
This sequence comes from Peromyscus nudipes, assembly GCA_902168325.1. Taxonomy (NCBI): domain Eukaryota; kingdom Metazoa; phylum Chordata; class Mammalia; order Rodentia; family Cricetidae; genus Peromyscus; species Peromyscus nudipes. The sequence goes on along the minus strand of CABHPH010107215.1, from coordinate 5,344 downwards.
GGTTTCACGCTTTCTGAGCTTGGGTGCCTAGCTCCTGGTGTGGTGTGCAGGGATCCCAGATACCCACCTTGGGTGGGGGTAGCACGCAGATCTCCTCGAGGCAGGCAGGAGAGCTCAGTTTCTGCTTCCAGTGCAGGCCTTAGCTAGGAGGAGTTGTGTGTGGGTGTGTTTTTCCCAACAAAGAGGGATCAGGGGAGATGGGGGGGGGAGTAGAAGGGGAATCAGGGAGGGGGCGGGGAAGGGGAGAGGGCAGCGGAGGGATGAAATGAGCCCATTTCAGGGGAGAAGGAAAATGAAAGCAAACGGTACAGGGCCTCCTCTGTTCAGGGCGGGTGCTGAGGAGCAGTAAGCGGGCTCCCTGCCTGCGGCGGCACGGATGGCCCGCTGGGGGCACAGGAGAAAGCCTGTTTTAAATTTAATCCGAACTTGACGGTGTGGATTGAACCGGAGGGAGTTTAAATCATTAAAAGGGAGACACCCGGCAGGGGGAGGGGGATGATGACTCTAACCTATCTGTTTGTCTGTCCTTCCCACGGTGCTAGCTATTGTGGTCTCTGTTGCCCAGGTTTGAGGTGATATAGGAAGTGTGCCCCTTCCCCCTCAGGGAGCTCCTCTCCTGTGCCCACTGAGATCTGTTGGGGGTGTAAGGTGAACCATAAGAACTCCAGTGAATACAGAACAGCCAGCTAGAACTGGGCTTCCCCTCCCCAACAGTTACGCCCAGCTCCCTCAGGTCTCTCAGGTTGCCCCAGTGGTGCTAAGGAAAATTGAAAGGCTGGTGTAGATGAGAGAAAGTCCTAGAATAGAATAGAAGATTCAGCAGGAGTAATTGAACCCCAAGAAGAGACCCTCCTTTTGGGCATCCCTACATCTCTGCCCCCCCACATTGACAAACCTAGATGTAGAGGAAACCTGAAAGCCCACTTTCCATCCCTGACCTGCTAGCTTTTAAATGTGAAACATGGGAGTCATAGCCCGCATGCAGGACCTGGGCCTAGTGGTCCCTGAACTCCCGGGTCTCTACCAAACCCCTCCTTAAGGTTACTTCTTTCTGGGAGGCATAGACAGAATGGGGCATTGGCGAGGAGGGGCCTGTGGGCGAGGCCTGCTTCCTAGTTCACAGCTGTGTCTGCTTCTGAGTGGGGAGGGTCTGGAGTTCTTGATCCCAAAAGGATGGAAAGGCAACAGTCTCTCTTCTGCTTCCTGGGGGATATGATGGTAGTAGGGATCCCTGGATGGTGCTCCTGACTGCCCAGCTGCAGCAGCCTCTGCAGGGTAGTCAGGCTGGGTTTGCAGGCTGCTCAGGAGTTGAAAAGAAGGCAGTGTGCAAAGGGAGCAGGAGAGAAGGCAGAGAGGGGAGCTTCTCCTTACAGTCAAGATGTCTATAAGAGGGGCTCTCTCAAATAGAAGAGGCCCATAGTAGAGGGTTCTTAAGGACTTCTGTTTAGGAATGCTGAGGTAGAGGCAGGCCGACCCTGTCGCTTAGTGAAGAGGCAGAGGAAGAGCAGGCATGATGTCTTTTCCCCCTTCTATTTCTTCCTCTTTGACTAGAATGTGGCTTAGCCCCCAGCAGCTGGAGTGACTGCTGGGCTAATGTCAGATTCTGTGTCCCGGAGGCCTAGTATACCCACCGGAGCAGGTCTCCCAGAGGGGCAGGAAAGGAGGCCTCTTACTCCTTTGTGTCCAGACAGAAGTGGCCGCTGTGCCGGGAGCGGTCCCGCGGCAAAGCCCCGGCAAGCAAGGGAACTGCACAATGCCACGGCTGCTAAGGCTGCTCCGCCAGCCCGCGCACCGTCCTGCCTGCGCGCCTCGTTGCCCTTCCTTCCCTTGCTTTTTGAGAGCCTTCTTTTCCTTGCTCTTAGGTCTCTTCATCTAGCCTGCCTTCTTTCCCTTCATTCTCTCTCTCTCTCTCTCTCTCTCTCTCTCTCTCTCTCTCTCTCTCTCTCATCTCTCACGTTATCCTAACCCTCCGGTTCTATTTTTCCTCCCTCCAGCCTGGAGACCTGTTTAAATAGGTCTGTCAGGCTCTGACTCTCTTAGGCTCTGTCCCTTGATGTCCTCTTGGCCACAGTCTGGCCCGGGGCCCCACTGAAGACTAAATGTCTGTGCTGAAGGCTGCCAGCAACCGCCAAAGAGCCAGGCGGTGTCCCCAGTCACCCATGGCTGGGGGAGGTGCTGAATATGCAAGGGATTTGGAGAAAGCCTCAGCAGAGGAACTGGAACCTCCTGTCTGTTCCTTGAACTAGTGAGCAAGATTTTTTGATTGACAGCTAATATGATTACATCAAGGCCAAAGAGATACTCTGTTTCTTATTGTAATTTGGATTTTCCAGCCAGTCCAGCCCAAAGAAAAAGACAGTGAAAGCTGATGAGAATTAATCTGAGGCTCCGAGTGCCTTTCCCTAACCAGACACTTCCCTGCACAGCCACCCCATGCCAAAAAACAAAAAACAAACAAACAAACAAACAAAAAACCCAGCCCTGGTATACGGAAAAGGGAAGAACCAGAGGAGGGGGCCCACAGGTATTAGGGAGGGCTCCTGAGACTCTTGAGTCTCTCCTAAGAGCTACAGTTGTACCATCTCCCCAACTTTCTTGCCCCCTAACACACATACCATCCTCTCTAGCACTTCCGCACCTTGGAAGAGATAGAGGAAGAGAAATATAAGAGAAAACCAGCCCCCACTCCCACACTTAGAGTCTGGACTGGTGTTGGGGACTGGAGCGAGGAAGAAGGGTAGACTTGGCTGGGTCTGAGAAGCCACATAACCTGCTTCCTTCAGACCTTGCATCCTAGTCTCAGCTCCCGTCTATTTCCCTTCCCATAGATGCTCCCCTCTGACCCTGAGACTGTACCCTGATCCTTCAGATTCATTCTGCTCTGCCTTGGTGCATTATGTCTCTAGGGATATCACCTGTCCCTCCATCCCCACAACCAACCTCTGCCCCCTCTTCTGAACCCATACTGAGGATTTTTCTGTCTCTCCAAAGCCCACCATTTGCTAAACCACCATGGGAGGTCCTGCTGAAAGGCTAGGCTGTGCATGCAACAAACCCCAAATTCAAGGGGGAGGATAGCAGTCAACTTATGGGGGGTGTGGAATCCAAGGTGTGTGGTAATTCCTTTCAATCACACAGCCACCTCCTAGATTCTTCCCTCCGACCCCATAGAAATCGCCTTCTCCCATCCCTCTGCTGCTTTTTTTTCTGTTCCAAAAACAGCCTACAATTTTATTTAATGAAAGACACATTTATGAACAATCAAATGATCCTCATAAAAATTTTATTGAAGGACGTAAAAACAAGCTACTTGCCCACGACCGAGGTCGCTCTCTCGCTTTGCCTGTTCTCACCCTGGCTTTCTGTAGACAGAACCTCCGAGTGACTTCTCTTTTTTTGCGGGGGGGGGGGGTGGGGGGGTGAAGGTGTCACAGAGATGGACCTGGGGCAAAGGAGGGTGAGCAGGCAGATAGGATGGGGATGCCCCACTTAAGTGAGTAGTTCTCTCCTTCACTTCTTCAAGCTGGCAAAGAAACAGAGACAATAAATTTGAATAAAGGCTTGTATATCTATGCCAAAGCAAGAGGAGACTTGTGAAGCTGATGATAAAGGTGTGAGATCCTCAAGTTCTACCCCTCCCACCCCACAGACCACCTTTCCCAAGCTTCCCATACCTAGATTTGGGGAGCTGAGCTGGCCAGTGGCAGAACTCTCCCTTTCCCTCCTTCCCTCCCTCCATCCCAGATCGTTCAGTCCCCTCCCACCCTCCCTCCCTCGCTGCTGGTGCTGCTGTTCCTGAAAGAAATACATACATACACCGTATTTAAAAACGCATTTTTAAAAGCCACGTTCCGAACTGACAATCGCAGATCTTCGCTCACTCAGAGACTGCAGGAGCATCGGAGACGACAGAGATAGATTACGTCAAGAAATAGTTCCTCCACCTACCTCGTTCGGCCTCCCCGCCCCTGTGGGGCTCCCCGAGCCCAGCTCAGCCCTGGGGGTCCAAGAACCCTGGCTTCTAGGTCTGGCATTTTCACCTTTTTTTTTTTTTAAAACCCCTGGGGGGGGGGGCACCTGCTTTTGGCTGCACAAGGTGAAATGGGGGGGGGGTGTTCCCTGATGAGATATGAGTCGTCCGGGGTGGGGTGTCCAACGCCTTGGGTCCAGAGTTGCAGATCGCCAGGAGAACACAGGTCGCGGGGATCAGCAGAGAGAAGGGGGTGGTAAAGGGGGGAAAAAGCAAGGGGGAAAAAAGCCCCTGCGCATTGATCCGCGCCGTATTTTTGGGTAAATACGATCACGTGGGGGCTAGGGAACCAATGAGCTGCCGGGAAAAGGCTGGAAAAATAATTACCTGCCTTGATTGTTCTGTGAGCAGATAAAAAGTACATATACAGTTCATACAATAATCTTATGTATGTAAAACCCTGTTACGATGTCGGCGACGGGGCCCATCAGTAACTATTACGTGGACTCGCTCATCTCTCACGACAATGAAGACCTCCTAGCGTCCAGGTTTCCGGCCACCGGGGCTCACCCTGCCGCCGCCAGACCCAGCGGCTTGGTGCCGGACTGTAGCGATTTTCCGTCCTGTAGCTTCGCGCCCAAGCCGGCGGTGTTCAGCACGTCGTGGGCGCCCGTGCCCTCACAGTCGTCCGTGGTCTATCACCCGTACGGCCCCCAGCCCCACCTCGGCGCCGACACGCGCTACATGCGGACTTGGCTCGAGCCGCTGTCCGGCGCCGTCTCCTTCCCCAGCTTCCCGGCCGGGGGCCGTCACTACGCCCTCAAGCCCGACGCCTACCCCGGGCGCCGAGCGGACTGCGGCCCAGGCGACGGCCGCAGCTACCCGGACTACATGTACGGCTCGCCCGGGGAGCTGCGCGACCGCGCCCCGCAGACGCTGCCCTCGCCCGAGGCGGACGCGCTGGCCAGCAGCAAGCACAAAGAGGAGAAGGCCGACCTGGACCCTAGTAAGTTGGGAGCAATTTTCCTTTACAACCGGCACAGGAGGGGAGGGGAGGCCAGGCGGGCGCAGCCGGATTACAGCCTGTCCGAGCGGCGCGGGCAGCGCGGGAGCGGGGCGAGGGCGAGGGGGCGAGGACTCAATAAAAGCGAATTACCTTGGGGAGCTCTCAGGGGCAGGAAGGTCTGAGAAGGGGGCCCAGGCAGCCAGGTTGGGAGAGGGCCGGCCAGAAGGACTTCTCTGCCAGAGGCTGGTTTTGAAGGAAGACCCTTGAGTCGCCCTGTTAGCTCAGGCTTTTTGACTCAGTGGTCACTTTCAAAAAATAAAATGCAAACAGGGACAGGGGCTTGGCTGGGGGTGCTGAGGTTTTTTTTT
>CABHPH010107214.1:29929-48558 GCA_902168325.1 Peromyscus nudipes | reverse complement strand
AAAAAAAAAAAAAAAAAAAAAAAAAAGATTACAGGCATGAACCACTATACTAGCTCCCACCCAAATTTTTAGCTACACAAATAATACAAAAGCACATTACTCTTGTGAAGTGTAAGTAGAATAGAAACCGAGTGGACAGGAAAACGCTCCTCACTGGCAAGCACGCTCCTCCCACCATACTTAGAACTGTCTGTCTCTCCAGACCTTTCTACAAATGCGTATGCTCTACCTGTATGAGCATACACAGTTCTATTAGTCGTTTCATTTGACTTTTGTCCTTAAATATGAAAAGATCCTGACATAGATGTTGTTTTGCAAGCAGTCTTTTTCATTTATTTATCCATGTGTTTCTAGGATTGTTCTATGCTGGTACCTAGAGACTTCACTCAAGTATGCTGCTCCATCTAAGCAATGCTCTGATTGAATAATACTCCCTGTGGCTCAGTGGATAAAAGGCACTTGCCACATAGCCCTGAGGACCTGAGTTCATCACCTGGACTAAAGGTTGAGGGAGAAAATGGACTTCCTGAAAATTGTAATCTGACTTTCACACACATGCCTGGCAAGCACAGGCCCAACACCCACTTCCACCTGCCACACACAAACAAAATTTTTTTTCTTAAAAAGAAAAAAAAAAAACGCTGGGCGGTGGTGGTCCATGCCTTTAATCTCAGCACTTGGGAGGCAGAGGTAGGCGGATCTCTGTGAGTTCAAGGCCAGCCTGGTCTACAAAGCGAGTTTCAGGACAGGCACCAAAGCTACACAGAGAAACCCTGTGTCAAAAAAAAAAAAGAAAGAAAGAAAGAAAGGAAGGAAGGAAGGAAGGAAGGAAGGAAGGAAGGAAGAAAGAGAAAGAAAAAAAGAAAAGAAAGGAAAGGAAGGGAAAAGAAAGTTTTTTTTTCTAGTTTTCACTGTTAAAAAACCATTATTAACAAAGTTAACTAGGTCTAGAATTTAGAAAATTGTGGCTGGTGATGCAGCTCAGTTGGCAGAGTGCTTGCCTAGCACACACAAACCCAGTTTAACCCCCAGTGCCAAATAAACAGGGCAAGATGATATATTCTACTCCCAGAACTCCAGAGACAAAAGCAAGAAGGTCAGAAGTTCAAGGTCGTTCTCAGGTACATAACACGGGACACCTGTCTGCAATATCTATAAAATACAATTTAAATATTAGACATTTAAATAAAGCTTTAGCGCTCTTCCTCATTGCTGCCCGAGAAAGTGGTATCCCCCTCCTGATCAGCATCAGGGCGGTCCTCAGACCTCTGGTGAAATCCAAGAACACCAAAAAGAGACCAAAACTTGCATCTGTTACCAGTAAATCAGATACATTAAAATCAAGAAAAATTGGCAAAAAGACAGAGGTTTTGACAACAGGAAATGGAGAAGATTCAGGAGCCAAACCCTGACCCCCAACATTGACTACAGAAAAATAAGGAACCAAAGCACACACTGCTCAGTGGCTTCCAGAAGTCACTGGTCCACAGCGCTAGGAAACTGGAAGGGCCCCCGGGTTGCACATCAGATCTTACTGTGTTTGTGATCATGCTCGTCTCTTCCAAGAACCATCACGGAAAACAAAGTCATCATGGAAAGAACAGCCCACCTGACCGTCAACACTGAGTCCCACACCAGACTGCACAGCATAGAAAATGAATAGACAGCTCACATGTACACTTTGTTTGTGCTTAAATGAAAACCACAAAAGTCTCCCCCAGAGATAAAGTTATAGGAGAGAAGGATAATTACCTTAATCAAGTGTGTTAATTACAAAAAATATTGCCAATTTGCACACTCATTTCAGTACATTCTTGCTTGCTCTTTATGTCACAAAGCTGTCCTTTTTTAAAAGCTGTATTGAATTTATTTGTTTCATCTGTCTGTCTGTCTGTCTGTCTGTCTATCTGTGTGTGTTTATGTGCCACAGTGAGTGTGTGGAAGTCAGAGGACAATTTGCAGTAGAAGTTTCTCTACTGTATGGGTCTCAGGGATTGAACTCAGGTCATCGAGCTTGGCAGCAATCACCTTTATCTACTGAGCCATCTCCCCAGCCCCACATCACAGACCTTTCTAATTTTGCCAGTTGCATTAGCAAAAGAAAACATCGTATTGTTCAAATGTGTGACTTCCTGATTCCTGATGAAATAAGCTCTTTTTTCCCTTAGATACATCCAGGACATTTCATTTTCTACTATGAGTTATTTTTGCATTGCCTTCTTCCATTTTTTTTGTTACACATCCATTTTTTTATTTTCTTTGGTTATAGGAGCTATTTATATCTTAAGATGTGTTAGTATTGCACACTTTTCTATGTGAAGCTTATACTCATCTTTAAACTTTGTTTATAATTATGTCTTTAAAACCATCTGACCTTTTATTGCCTGTCTTGTTGTTAACCATTTAATTCAGGGCCTAGTGTGCAGAGGCCACACTACTGCATTTCCTGGAAATCTGCTAGCAGTAGGGGAGGCCCACCCCATCTTCACTCCCTGCCTCTTCCGGGAAGTGGGTTTCACTTCATTCTGGCCGATGTTACTGCTGTCAGAGTACAGTGGGGCTAAAGAAGCAACCGGGTCCAAGGCAACCATGTAGGTCACTGTAGAGATTTTGCCTTCATTTGGGAGTAAGAGAAGGAATCATGGGAGTACTTGGAGCAGGGAAGTAGCATAAGGACATGTTCTAGGAGATTCACTCTGGCTACCGTAAGGACAGAGGACCTGAGAGAACAGGCTAAAATAAAAAACCAACTAAGGGGCTCCTGTAACAGTCCAAGAGATGTTGGTGACCTGGATTAGGGTGATAAGAGTGAGAAGTGGTAAGATTTCTAATAAGCTGAAGATGGAGCCAGCAGGACTTCACAGTGAATTGGATAAACAGGGTGAGAGAAAAAAAGGCGTTAAGAATGTTCCAGTCCTTGGCTAGGTGACCAGGAGTGTTCTGACTCAGAAAAGAAGAGCACATTATCTTTGGGGTAATTTGATGCTACCTTCTGGAATATCGCCCCCCCCCTTTCTTTTACTACCGACCCCAAGGTTAACACAATGCCAGGCACACAGGCACTTGGTAAGGATTTGCTAACTGCTAAATCACTGCTTCCTCCCAGAGCCCAGAGAGTGCCCCAGGGTCACGAACAGCAGAGCGAGAGACAAGGAGGCCTGAAGGACCCGCAAACCTTCCTCATGCTCACTCCCATCTTGGGGCTCTTCTGCCAAGGCTTTTAGTAACTGCAGGCTGCCTGCCTCAGCCTTGAAAAGAGCAGACAGGAGCAGCAGGCTAAGAGGCCCTTGTCCTTCCTCCCTTCTAGAGGAGGCCGCAGAGTGCTTCTTGCCTCACCATACTTCTCCCCTTAGCGTTACGATGCCACCAGTCATCGGGAGCCTATGAGTCCAAATAATTACAATCACCATTTAATAAGTATTTTCAGTTTGCTAGTTCCTCTGCAGTTACCCACATTATCACATTTAATCCCCTGGATGACTCGGCGAGGTAAGTGAGTGTCGTTATCCCCATTTTACAGATACTCCTCTGTATTAGTCAGGGTTCTCTACAGTCACAGAACTTATGGGATGAATCTCTCTCTCTCTCTCTCTCTCTCTCTCTCTCTCTCTCTCTCTCTCTCTCTCTCTTCCATATATATATATGGAATTTATTGGAATGACTTACAGGCTGCAGTCCAACAATGGCTAGCAGTGAATGGAAAGTCCAAGAATCCAGTAGTTGCTCAGTCCCACGAGGCTGGGTGTCCCAGCAGGTCTTCTGTATTTGCTGGAATCCTGAAGAAGCATGCTCCAGTGCCAGTGAGGGAATGGATGTGCTGACAAGGTGAAGGCAAGCAGATGAAGTTCAATGAACCCTTCCTTCTTCCCTTGTCCTTCCAGCAGAAGGTGTGGCTCAGATTAACGGCATGTGTCATCCAGTCTCAAGATCTGGATTAAAGGCATGTGTCATCCAGCTCAAGATCCGGATCAAAAGCCTGTGTCATCCAGCCTCAAGATCTGGATCAAAGGCACGCTGTCTTCTTGCCTCAAGATCCGGATCACAAGTGTGCCCTCCATTTCCAGATTATAGTTCATTCCAGATATAGTCATGTTGACAACCAAGAATAGCCAGCACAACCTCTCTGGCCTCCCCTCACAGATGTCCCAGTCTCTGCTTCTTCTCCATCTCACCATTGTCCCCTCTCCCGGGGAGGAGACAAGACCCCCCCCAAGACCCGACCCCCCCTGCTCATTATTAGCATTAGTACTAAAAGGACAGATGGGACCAGTGGGTAAGAGGTTCTTAACTGTCTGACTTTCTAGAAGAGTTGGACACTTGACCCTGCTTACGCTCCCCTGCCCTGTTCCTCCTGGAAGGCTCATCTCTTTTTTGCTATTTGCAGAAAACGTTGGGTTTCTGCTTGCAATTGCTCCACCTTCCAATTTCAAAACAAATTCTTGTCAGCTCTATGAAGACTCTCCTTCCCGACATGCTCACTGCCCTTGAATTGCTTTACCTTATCCTTGGTGACCCTGAGACTTCTGTTTTTCTCAGATACCGTCATCCCACTGCCTCTGCTTTATCAGTGCCAGGGAAAGTGGATGAGTTTTGTTCTGTTTGTTCTGTGGAGAGAAGAACATCTGGAGCAGGGCCAAGGGAACATGGCAGCAGTGGTTTAGGACGTTCACTGCTTTATTAGTGCTTGCCCTAGATACCATCTCTCTGTCTCTCTATCTTTGTCTCTCTCTGTCTCTGTCTCTCTCTCACACACATGCACCGTGTGCGCGCACACTCACGTTTCTCTTCTCTAGAAAACGCTTGTATTCGAGGGGGCACAACGAAGAAACTGCAGACATAACTGGTCCGTGACATGGTTAAGGTTTCACTGCAGACAAGAGAGAGAACAGCCAGAGGCATCTGGAAGAGTCCAGAGCAGAGAGGACAAAAGAAGTAGACTGAACATGGCCAGCAGATGACATAGCCAGGGCTAGAGAACTGAGAAAGCGGGAGAGAATGAGTGGAGGCAGTGAGAGAGTTAGAGACAGAGAATAGAACACGGCGGGAGAGAGGAAGTGGGAGTAAGGATGAGTAGTGGGAGGGAACTGGAGGAAGTTTAGGGTAGAGGAGAGATGAGAAGGGCTAGGGTGATAGTGTGGGCTTTGAAATGTGTAACAGGTCCTTGTGACTAGGCACTGAAGGAGCCTGGAGGCTGGCATGGGCTTCATGTGCAGCCGCAGGTATATATCAATGGAGCCCGAAGTCCCTTCTGCCAGAGGGAAGGGAAATGACTCCTTTAGGCAGCTGAGAACCAGTTTCACAAGTTCCTGAGGAAGGCTGTCTTTATCTAACCACCAGCAATCCCCCTATAGCCCAGCTTGAGTTCATTTCTGGATATTTGGACAGCCTGAGAGACCTAACAAATGCTTTTTCATTGTCCCTGATCATATGGTGGAGAAGAAAAGTGTGCACCAGGGACACGTCAGCTGAGAGAGGCAGACCTTTCCCCAATGGTCTCCCAAGAGAGCCTGCTTTGCAGTCCATCCACTCAGAAGAAAGCCTTTTCTTAACTCCAGCATGCTGCACGACCATGGTTCCTAACAGATGATTTCACCCTTTGGTTGGAAGCCAGGCTTTGTGCTGGGCTGGTGTGGCAGGCAGAAAGGAGGTGAAAAGGTCACAATTCCTACCTTAGGTCTGCTTGGAAGGACACTTGCAGACATCTGCCTTCCATTGGCAGGAGGAAAACACCCACCAGGGGTATTTATAGCAAAGCAGGTAGACAGATGAATGTTAAATCTAATGCTCCAAAATAGATGCTAAGGAGGCTGAGGAGTGGCTCAGTTTGTAGACTGCTTGCCTGGTAGGTGTGAAACCCTGAGTTCCATCCTTAGCACTGAGCAAAACTGGGTGTGGAGGTGCACAGTGCACACCCCCAACAGGATGGAAATGAGAGAATCAGAAGTTTAGGGTTATCCTCGGCAGCACATATCAAACTCGGGGGTCAGCCTGGGATACAAGGGGCCCTGTCTTAACCAAGGGGTGTGAAAAGGAAGACACTGGAGGCGCCGAGGCTGGGGTTCGGGGCAGGAGGAACAGCAGAGACGAAAGGTGAAATGTGAAGAAGAGAATATTGCAGAAGGAAGCACAGACCCATGTTCCGGAAGTGAGCTGAACAGTGGTGTGAGAGAATACTAGAGACTCTGGGGCTCGCCTTTTGTGAGACCAAAACAGGAACAACCCTTGCAGGTTAAGGTTTCTGTGTACAGTTAAAGAATAAGTTCCTGCTCGTCCTCTGTGAAGTCCTTGCAAGTTAAGGCTTCTATTTGTAATTAAGAATAAGTTCCTGTTTCTTAGATCTGATGTCAACTGCAAAGCACGTTCTTCAACCTACACTAAATTTGCTGAACTCCATTCATATGGTGTATATCCTTAATCTTGTCCCTTCGTTTTTGTTGTGACTTTCTAACAATGTGTTAGAGCCAACTCTCTCACCCTGTGAACAGTTGTTTCTCTCTCCCTCCTATAAAAGGGACTTCAAGAGGCCGGCAGGAACCTCTCTCTCAAATCCTGATGTAGGGTGAGACAACCAGCTGGCCAGTCCTGAGCTCGCTTTAATTGGCCAATCGTGGGTCTGTTCTTCTCTCCTCCAGGTTCTCAGGTTTAACACTTCCTCACCTCAAGCAGGGGGATTGCCTCTGACAGGGCTGGACCAAACTATTGCCATTTCCACGCCCTGACATTTGAAACTTCTCCAAAGTGGGGAACGAGTCTTAAAATTAAGGCTATGACTTTGCCTTATCTGGGTTCTGGGCTGAAAATGATTTGTGCTAAATGGTTTTTGATTGGCCAGTGGCGCTAATGTGTATCAGTGGGGTAAGTATGACAAGGCTTCTAACTTTCATTCTGTTGTTGTGTCCAGTCCCATGACCAAATGCAATTTAGGGGAAAGGTTGATTTCAGCTTTGGGTAGCACTTACCATTGAGCAAAATCAAGGCAGAAAATCACACAGGAATTTGAAGTAGGACCCATGGATGAATGCTTCTTGCTGGCTCACACTCAGCCAGCTTCCTCATATAGTTCAAGAGCACCTGCTCAAAGAATGGTACCACCCACCATGGGCTGGGGCCTCCTAGATCGACTCATAGTCAAGACAGCCCCACCACCATCACAGACATGCCCATGGGCCAGTCTGATCTGAGCAATCCCTCAATTGAGATTCCCTATTCAGGTGACTCCAGGAAGTGTCAAGTTGACAGATAATGCTAACTAGGACACCAGCATGGTGGCTCACACTTGTAGTCTCAGCCATTGGGAGGCAGAGGCAGGAGGGATGCTACAAGCCTGGAGGCCAACCTGGCTTCCATGAGACCCAAAAGTCATGATAAAGAAATAAATAGCTTGATAAAGTCATAATAAACGAATAAACAGCTTAACAAGCATATGTCCAATGGATGGACCAATGAAGCCAATTTGAAGGCTGGTGCTCACCTGTTTCTAGGTCTGCCTAGGATACCGCGTTGGAAGAAGGTCTCTGAAGAGTCCCATGAAGTGTTTTCCTTAAACCTGGAGTCCCAGGGCACTTTAGGGACTTTCCTTGGCTCCCCCTCCCAGGGACAGGATGAGGATCAATGGCTGGAGTTTAAGAAGCCATGAGTGGGAATTGGATAGAACTCCAGAATAAGGATGGCTCCTGTTGCTTGTGGAGTGAAAGGAAGAGGCTGGAACTGAAGAGGCAAAGAGCAGGAACATAAAATAATCTTTGCTGCAGGGAAAAGCTCTCTTCTACACAATGAAATTAGAGGTAATTGTAAGACACTGAAATTTGATAAGACCTAGAGAGGCTATCAGGTGAGGGCAGCCAGGACTGGCTGGATAGTGGGCAGCTGTCCCTCCCCTCCAGCACGGGTAATCACCTCTCTTATGAGAACTGAACAAATAGTCCTGTCTGGACCAACATCAATGCTGCCTATAATGGGGGCAACTGCGAGAGCCAGGGCTGGCGGGTGCGGCGCTGATCTGGTCACCCACAAAACATGAAACTTCCCCCTAACCACTACCCCATTGTTATGCCCAGATTGGCCAAAAGACCACCATGGAGACCGAATCCCACATGTAAAAGCAAAGAGCCTTTATTTCAAGCTCTGAAGCTTGGTCCCTCTGTCTGTCCAACACAGCGGTGAAAGCAGAGAGCTCTCAGGTGGGGCAGAGTTTTTATCATAGCTGAGGTTGGGGTGAGGGGATTTCCAGGGTCGAGGACTCTGATTGGCTGACAATTGTCTAGGGGTATCTGTAAAACAAAAATAGGTGTGTGCTAGGCTCAAGGACATTTGGCCACCTTATCTAGTGGTTGGAATGTTTGAGATGTCAAGTACTTCCTCACCCCTGGGTGGATCCCTGGGTGGCATCAGCTTAAGGCTTTTCCTGGATTACCTGCCAGTAAGCTTGTCACAGAAGCTGTGTCTAGGCCCCTAAGCCTGTCATGGCTGCTGTGTGGTCAAGCTGTTTTGGGGCCTTCCACACCCATGCCTGGTCTAGGAGCCCCTAGAGCCTGGACCTGCCTTGGGGGCAGGAGGCTAACCAGAGCGGCTAGGCTAGAACTAACATCCTTTCCATCTAGGCTTCAGGACACCAGAGGCCCTGGGAGGAACCAGGAGACACTATGACTTGGCAGGACAGGACATTTCCTCCTGATCTGTCTGTTTGGGCGGGAGCTCCACCTCAGCCCCTGGCACCCTGGCATCCCTATACCCAAAGAGTCTGGAATGCTCTGGTGGAAGATCCACCTCAACTCCCCTCCCCCATCTCTTTCCCCAAACCCACCCTTTCAAAGCCCGCCAAACACAGCTCCTCCCCAAGAAAGGCTCAAGACCACCTAGTGCGGTATGTAAGCTGCACCCCAGAAAACAGACACATGGTTTTCAGGTCTCTCTTTCCGGTCTCCTCTCTGTGGGGCCAGAGAACTGCCCGGGAACACTGCACCCATTAAACCAGGGCTTTTCTGATTCAGTCTGATCTGGTCTGATTTGGATTGCTGTGCTGGTAGAGAGGCTTATGGGGTGCAAAACACTTATCACCATCCCCCTTTTATCTTCTTTTTCTCTTACTGAACATATAGTCGTGAGTAACTGACACCATAAACAGATGGAAATACAGAGAGCGTTAGTTAAGAAGCACAGGGCAGCCGGGCGGTGGTGGCGCACGCCTTTAATCCCAGCACTCGGGAGGCAGAGCCAGGTGGATCTCTGTGAGTTCGAGGCCAGCCTGGGCTACCAAGTGAGTTCCAGGAAAGGTGCAAAGCTACACAGAGAAACCCTGTCTCGAAAAACCAAAAAAAAAAAAAGAAGCACAGGGCAGTGTGAGCATGCAGCAGGGACAGCCCACCCATGTGGTCCTCAGTTGTGGCAAGTGTTCAAGAAGAGAGGTCTCTAGTCGGGTCTGATGTGCACTTGTGTGTGGGATAACGAGGGGGCCCTTAGGCAGGAAAGCACAAGATATGAGACACCTTCTAGAGAATGTAGCAGACTCTGAGGGGCAGATTTGGAAAGACATTGCTGAAGCGACACTGAATCAGCTTGAGGAAAGGCATCACCGACTGTCTAGGATCACAGGTTCGATTCTAAGTGGGTGGAACTATGGGTGCCAAACTTAGAGAATAACCCCAAACGTCTTACAGCAGGAAAAGGCGCATTCAAGACCCAGGAAAGCCAATGATGCCGAATTTTATTTTAAGTGTTTATGGTATACACACTGGGTCTAAAATGCTTTAACAGAAAATGTATAGGAAGATCTGTCATGGTGGCATATACCTATAATCCAAGCACTGGGAATATAGAAGCAGGAAGAAGAACAGGAGTTCAAGGTCATCCTTGACTACATAGCAAATTGGAGGCCAGCCTGGGCTACATGAGACCCTGTCTCTAAAACAATATCAAAGCTGTATACAAAGTGTTAATCCCACCAGTTGGGATTAAGACCACTACCACGGTTTAAAGTCAAATATTGGCCAGGTTGATGGACTCTCTGGCCAGGTCCATCTCTGGTTTCCCGGAAAATGGCCCCAAATCAAGTTTTGCAGGTGGCAAAACCAATAATTCACTGCATTTCCTACGAAGTCCAATCAGGGGCAAGGGTACATCCTGATGCACTTCCTGCCCAAGTACCTCCTGCCCACATGTGATCAAGCACATCTGGTGCAGATGGGTCAAACAAACTTGTTTAGGGGAGTGAAAACATGTGGCTTGTCATTTCCCATAAGCAATAGCCTCCAGGAAGCAGGAACTATCTGTCCTTGGGCAAGTGGCTTGCAGATCAGAGGCACTTTTGCTTCATGGATCTCTTAGGCATAGTGATTAAAACTTAAAATGTAACTTTGGCTCTCACAGAAGAAAACAAATTAATTTAAAAGTGTAACTGGATGTGGTGGAAGCAGCGAATAGGGAATGTTGGCGCTCTGAAGTCTTTCTCCTTTCCAGCTTTTATTCTCTCTGGGCCTCTAACCCACAGAATGGTGCGGCCCACATTCAAGGTGAGTCTTCCCCCTCTAAAAACGGAAAAGACACAGCCAGAGTCACGCCTCGCCAGTGGAAGGGTTCTGTAGCACAAGAGTATCTTGGCAATTAGGGCGAAGGAATACCACAAAAATCGTACCACGCAGCAGACTTCACGCAAGAGATTTATTTGGGGCGGGAGGGCACACAATGGCTGCCGCTGAGAGGGAGCGGATGGAAACAGCAGGCGGAGCAGGTTGTGATGGCGGGCTTTATAGGGGGTATGGAGCATAGGGAAAATGCGGGGGAACCGTGTCGCATTGGTGCCAGCGCTGGCACTGAGTCATTGAAGGTGGGGTGCGGGAGCACCTGGCTCTGGAATGTGGGGGAGCACCTGGTTCTGAATTGTGGGGGAGCACCTGGTTCTGGAATGTGGACAGTTGACTAACAGCCAGTCTGGGGGCGGGGGAGGTGTTTAAACCTGGTTGACAATGAGAGGAAAACATCACAAGTCAAATGAAGACCGCAGTACATGGAGTGTGTGGGGTAGAGTCCGTCGATGGTCTTAGTGAACTTTCTACAAGATAAAATGGGCAAGGTAGCTTAAACTTATTTTTTTTAGAGATCTATTTATTTATTATGTATACAGCATGTATGACTGCAGGCCAGAAGAGGGCACCGGATCTCATTACAAATGGTTGTGAGCCACCATGTGGTTGCTGGGAATTGAACTCAGGACCTCTGGGAGAGCAGCCAGTGCTCTTAACCTCTGAGCCATCTCTCCAGCCCCTTAAACTTATTTTTTTAACAATTTATTTATTTATTATGTTTACAACATTAGAAGAGGGCATCAGATCTCATTGTCGATGGTTGTGAGCCACCATGTGGTTGCTGGGAATTGAACTCAGGACCTCTGGAAGATCAATCAATGCTTTTAACCACTGAAACTTAACCTCTCAAAGTTATTTCTTTTTTTTTTTTTTTTTCCATGAAGGACGATGACGTCATTCATTTCAGACTGGCCGTCGCGGGAATCGAACTCGCCACCTCGGACGCCGCGGGCGGGCGCCCGTCCCCAGAGCCACCTCTCCGGGTCGCTTCAAAGTTATTTCTTATAGTTTATTAACTTAACTTATTTCTCATAGTCTTGGAGACTAGGAAGACTGAAATCAAAATCAAGGCCAAGGTCCTGTTTGTGGTAGGGATCTGTGAGAGACAAAGTTACATGTTAAGTTTTAATTACTATGCCTAAGAGATCCACGAAACAAAAATGCCTCTGATCTGAAAGCCCCATGCCCAAGAACAGATGGTTCCTGAAATTCGGGAAGCTATTATTTATGGGAGATGACAAGTCACATGTTTTCACTCCCCTAGACAAGTTAGTTTGACCCATCTGCACCAGATGTGCTTGATCACATGTGGGCGGGAGGTTAACAGGAAGAAAATATGTCAGGATGTACACTTGCCCCTGATTGGATGTAGGCTAGAAGTATATCAGGATGTATGCTTGCCCCTAATTGGACCTGGTGGAAAATGCAATGAATTATGGATTTTCCTTCTTAAGCCATTGCAAACTGATTCTGGGACACCTGGGTATGGACCTGGCCAGAGCCCATCCACCTGGCCAGTATTTAATTAAAGCTTGCTTTAAATCTGGCTTTAAACTGTGGTAGTGGTCTTATTCTCTATCGGTGGGATTAACAGATCCTCCTTCTGATTATTGTTATATTATTTTTTAAAAGTTAACTGTAGAGAGAGAGAAGATGGAAAAAAAGAGGCTTGGTCTGACCTTAGGTGGGATCATGTTTATTCACGGCAAACGGACATCTTTGTCACCCATGTGTGTGGATGGCCAATGGGCAGGAATAACTTCCGTAGTCCACAAGGGAAGCTAGGAAGTGTAGTCATTTAGCTGAAAATTATCAGTTATGGCCTAGCATCACCAGGGCGGGGAGGGGATCAGAGTGTTCCTGTCTCTACTTACAAGGGTACCGCTACGATCCTGCAGGCACTACTTTGTGGCCTGATTACCTCCAACCACCAGTGTATTGGACATTAAGGTCTAAGCAAATAGAGTTGAGAGGTCGTACAAATATTGCTACCCAGCACACGGGTCATAAAATGTCAGCACGTTTAGACTAGACACAGGTCTGTTGACTGGTTATGACTGGTGGGTAGAGGAGTGAGAGTCACTTTCACTTGATAGATAGCTCTGTCTTTTCAGGTGCACATGTGCACAAATGCATGTGTGTTTGTGAGGAGCGTACATGTGTGCACCTGTGTGGACAGCCTCAGGTGTCCTTCCTCAGGAGCCACCCATCT
This sequence comes from Peromyscus nudipes, assembly GCA_902168325.1. Lineage (NCBI taxonomy): Eukaryota > Metazoa > Chordata > Mammalia > Rodentia > Cricetidae > Peromyscus > Peromyscus nudipes. The sequence goes on along the minus strand of CABHPH010107214.1, from coordinate 35,766 downwards.
TATTTTTTGAGGCAGAGTCCCACACTGGTCTGGAGCTCTCTGATTAGGCTAGGCTTGCTGGCCAGAGAGCCCTTGGTATCTTCCTGCTTCTGCCTTCCCAGCTCTGGGATTGTAAACGTGAGCCACCATGCTCAGTGTCGATATGGCTTATGGGGATCATGCTTGCATGGCAAGTATGTGCTGACTGAGCTATCGCCCTGATTGCAGATAGCTCTGTCAAAGAAAGAAAGAAAGAAAGAAAGAAAGAAAGAAAGAAAGAAAGAAAGAAGGAAGGAAGGAAGGAAGGAAGGAAGGAAGGAAGGAAGGAAGAATCAGTTGGGTGTGGTGGCACACACCTCTAATCCCAGCACTCAGGAGGCAGAGGCAGGCAGATCTCTGTGAGTTCAAGGTCAGCCTGGCCTACAGAATAAGTTCCAGGACAGCTAGGACTATATAGAGCAATGATTCTCAACCTTCCTAATGCTGTGACCTTTTAATATAGTTTATCATGTTGTGGTGACCCTCCCCAACCATAAAATTATTTCATTGTTACTTCATAACTGCAATTTTGCTACTATTATAAATTGTAATGTAAATATCTGAAATACGGGATATCTGACATGTGACCCCTATGAAAGGGTTGTTCAACACCCAAGGGGGTTGTGACCCACAGGTTGAGAATTGCTGACATAGAGAGACACTGTCTCAAAAATAATTTAATCGGGGGCTGGAGAGATGGCTCAGAGGTTAAGAGCACTGACTGCTCTTCCAGAGGTCCTGAGTTCAATTCCCAGCACCCACACGTGGCTCACAATCATCTGTAACGAGATCTGGTGCCCTCTTCTGGCCTGCAGTCATATGTGCAGACAGAACACTGTATGCATAATAAATAAATAAATCTTTTTAAAAAATAAATAATTTAATCAAAAAATTTTACATGTATTTATTTAATTTTTATGTGTATGAGTTGTTTTTTTTTTCTGAAATGTATGTGTGTGCCTGGTGCCTGTGGAAGTTGGTCAAAAGAGGACCCTGGATTCCCCGGAACTGGAGTTACATGTGGTTGTGAGCCACCATGTGGATGCTGGAAAACAAACCCAAGTCGTCTATGGCAAGTGTTCTTAATCAATGAGCCATCTCTCCAACCTCCATATATCTATATCTATATCTATATCTATATCTATATCTATATCTATATATCTATCTACCTATATATATATCTGGGGGGGGGGGGGGTAGGGGGAGACATGAGCATGTTTTATTTCAATCATCAGTAAAATGATTACAGATATTCTTAGAATGCTTTTAAACAGGAAAAAGGCTGTATATTTGGAGAAACACTGAGCTGTCTCCACATACATTTCCTCTTTTCTCTTTAGGACAATGCCAGTCATGGACACAGTGTCTCAGCAAGGACAGATCTTTGCTTTCACTCTGCAATCCAGGAACACTGTGCTAGGCTAAGCACCGAGTCATCTGGTTAGATATGATTACAGAGGTGGGAATGGGGAGGGGGTACTGTACGACCAAGAGGGTCCCACATCCAGTTGAACTGACATACAGGATAGGGAGGGGAATTTGGTTAAAAAAACATGTGAGAATGGTGGAAGATTGTCCTTATTAGGACTTGGACTGCAGGCAGTGAAGGGACCTGAGTGATAGGATCAGAGCTGGTCCCTCGGAAGAGTATGGGGTGTCGGCGGGGTGGGGAGATTCGGGGTCCCTGGAGAAACACTAAAATATCCAGTACATGTACTTCTTCTTCTCCCTCGGGACAGCACTGTTCATGGAGAGGAGGGAGCCAAGGGTGTCCTTCATCCTAGCCCACGTTGGAGGCAGGAGGGTTTGGGAGGGAGGTATCCTAGCAACCTCCGCGATTACCTAGGAGGCTTCCCTTAGGGCAGCAGGCAGGAAGCTGGCTGATTCATCCCATTCCTGGGTGCTGGCAAGAAGAATTTGTGCGAGGGTGGTACTTCCCAATCTTGGCTGACCAAAGGACTCAACGGAAGAATTTTAAAAAATACTGAGTCCTAGCTGGAACTGTAGCGCAGTGGTAAAGGGCCTGCTTAGCATGCATGAATCATCAGGTTAGATATCTAGCACGGAATAAAACCAGGCATGGTGGCAAATGCCTGTAATCCCAGCACTCAGGAGGTGGAGGCAGGAGGATCACGCTCAGCTGCATTCTGAATTGAAAAGCAGCCTGGTATACGTGTGACTCCAGCTCAAAAAGAAAAACACAAATAAAGGAGGGAAAGATAAGCAGCCCAAGTCCTAGCTCCCACCCCAGGGCAGGGCACACTGAAGACCTTTCCACGTTTTCCATGGCTTCTCATGGGCAGCTTTTGAGCCACTGCCTCAGTAGACTGTCAAACACACCAGGATCCCACAGTTTTGTCTCAGATAAACTCCTCCACCTCTTCATGGAGTCACCAGGTCGCGGGATGCTCTTTAAGCTGACCCCGAGTTTGGAACATTTTAGGGGAAGTGACAAGGCCCAGTGCCGCATTCACAGTGCTCGGCTGCTTCTGCCCAGTATTGCCCTGTACTTTCTGCCTTCTCTTCCTGTTCCCCGCTCCCCACCCCACCCCATCTACCTTCTGTGTGCTTCTCCCTTTACAATAGGACTGGAGTGGGGAAGGGGAAAACGTGTGTTCATGGGGCCACCTAACTAGTTTGTGGAAGTTGGGGTGCTGGGAAGGATTGTAACTCTGGGATCCAGGTGAATGTCTGCATATGTAAAAAAGACATCATTTTTGGTATATCCGCCAAGAAGCTGGGCTCTGTCCCAACACTGTTGGGTAGGTGTGAACCATAGAGAGCCGATATTTGTGGTAGGTATCCAATAGCAACAATAATTGGACATGAAACACGGTCCCCCTCCTAAAAGTGAGGCCACCTACAATTGCTCTCCTTTCCACCCCATTCAACACCTTCGAGTGACAAACAAAAAGTCAGAGGCCAGGTCTCGCACATGAGAACAGAGAAGAGAAAGGATAGAAGTTTGGGGGTGCTAAAGCCATATAGTGTGACCTTAATGAGATCAGTCACTCCAAAGACCCAAACAGGAGTCTGTCATTTCTCCCCAGCCTCGTTTTCCTGCCAGTTTGTGAGTGGCGAGTTTAGGAGACCACCAAAGTTCTTCTAGGGACCAACTGGAGTCCCGAGGGATGAGGAAAGAGTGACAGCGAAGAGTTGAGAACCACCTGGATGGTCCCCTGCTCAGCAGTGAGCTGGTTGAAGAGCCTGGAGGAGGGAGGGAGGAGGAGACGCTTTCCCCCTTCACAAATCAGGATTGTGTGTGGGGGCTGGGTCCTGCGTGCATCTGATAAGATTGTTATGTCAGCAGGCACACCTGCCTGGCCATCTGGCACTTCCATTCTGCAGACAAACTACCCTGGGCCTCCTTTGCCCACCTTCTCAAAGGTCAGGGCCACAGGGGTCCCCGAACACCTGCTGGGGAAAAAAGAGGGCACCTCTCTAAGCCCCAGTTTGCAAGGCAACCTTCTAGGTCCCCAGGTAACACTTTGGAATGATTTTGCTTTGTCAGATGCGTGTCCCTAGCTGTGACGTCTTGGGGCAGAGCCTTTGTAAGGCACCCTCCCTCCCCCCCCAATAGTTTAAATGTAGATTGATTCTGACCTTGCTGAGATAACAGTGTGAGGCTGGAACAGGGATAGTTTAAACAAGACTCCCCTCTCTTCTCTCCATATCAGACCGAATCAGAGCAGCAGCTCAGGGACCATTAATCATCTCGAAAGCTGGGCTTCTGAGGCTTATCTATGGTACAATCACCACATCCCCTCTTCTGGGCTCTGGAAACCATAGCATTTAGGAAGAGAGCATGGCACCTATGTTAGCAAATCATGTTAAGTTCTGTCCAGCTGCACATGAGCCGTTAATGTATACTTTTAACTGTTTCAGTAAAGATCTGATTTGTGTTACAAAAAACCAGAGGGTCTGCTGTATATGTGCCATGTCCCAGCACAGATAATGGCTCTGTAGATTTGTGAGTATAGAGCTTAGCAGGCAGCCAAGTCATCAGTGAGCAGCTGAGAACATTACAAACATCACTATACTATATGTTGTATGTAATTTATTATTTTTTTTTTCAGTATTGGGGATCGAACCTAAAGGCTTCGTACATGTTAGGCAAGCACTCTACCACTGAGCTACATCCTCAGTCATTTGAACTATATGCTCAAGAACCTCCTCCCCATTTTGAGATAGGGTCATATGTAGCCTAGGCTGGCCTCAAACTTGCTAGGTAGCCAAGAATAAGCCAAGTAGGAAAACTCCTTCCTCTACTTCTCAAGTGCTGGGACTGTGGGTTTGTACCACCATGGACAGTTCCATGTGGTGCTGCAGATAGAATCCACGGTTTCTAGCATGCAAGGCAAGCATCCTATCAATCAAGCTACATGCCAGTTCCAGGCCAGACAGAGCTAGCTCATTCAACCCCTCTGCCATATAAGGATACTGTGATGGAGGAAGCTGCCTAAGAACCAGGAAGCAGATCTCACCAGACACCAGGGCAGTCAGCCCTTGCTTGGATCATAGATTTCCCCTGTCTAGAGAACTGTGAGAAACAAGTTTCTACTGTTGCTCAGCCACCTAGTTTCGGGGTATTTTATCACAGCTACCCAAAGAGACTGGGAGAATGGAAGATCCTGTGCTCCCACACTGACCTATTCATGCCCATTCAGGAATGGAGACCCGTCAGAAGTGGGGTATCCCAGAGCCTGCTCACACTTGATGGATACATCAAAAGCATCAGGCCCATCAGCGGCCACTCTTCTCAGGCACATAGGCCTGTGCTGTGTGGACTCCATAACCTCCCCAAGACAGACACTTCCATTAGGAGCCATCTGCATGTCCACACACCCCTGGGCTGGGGATGCAGCTCCCTTGGTTAAGCGCTAGCCTGGTACTCACGAGGCCCTTGGGTTCAATCTCCAGCACCATGTACACTGAGTGTTATGACACATGTTGGTAATCCCAGTGCTCAGGGGGTGGCAGGAGGCTCAGAAGTTCAAGGTTATCCTCAAGTGCATATGGAGTCCAAGGCCATCATGGCCATGGCCGATAAGAAACCTTTTGTAAAAATAAAACACCATCCCTCCTTCTGAGCCTGCATTTCCTTCCCCCCAGTTCTCCATGTTGTGCTTTTAACTTCCAAACATTTGAAGCCAGTCATGGCTCCCAACATCACCAGAAGCTTTGTCCAGGTTACAGACCCTATGTCCTTGTCATGGTAGTTCAGCCGTGAGCCTCAAAAGCCCCCCTCCCCCACTTGCTGGGGCCCTGCACTATGATAGTTCTGTCATGGAGGCAGTATGAAGAGAATTCCGATTTTATCTGTGGGTGATTCTATGCACAGACCCTTAAAAAAATCTTGGCCATTATCATGCCAGCTCCCAAGTGCCCATCTCAGGACCTTCATCTGTGCTCTTCACACCTTTGTCGAGATCCTGCATCCCTCCCTCCCCCAGCATTGATTCTGGTTCACACTAATTAGGCCCTTCTTGGACTGTAACAGGAAGGAGAGCTTTGCCATACTCTTTAAAGAAACCTTGTGAGAGCCAGACCTGCTGGTGGTTGCCAGGCAACCTTGATGATCCTACAGTAAAGACAAACTCTTGAGTCAGTGTGACAGGGCCAGAAAGCCTAGATAACAGCGATTGAATATGAGTCTCTACTCCACTAAGAGGTTCGAGAAAGTTCTGGATGGTATTGGCTCCCACTGCTCCACTGTCTTTTCTTTCTTTCTTTCTTTCTTTCTTTCTTTCTTTCTTTCTTTCTTTCTTTCTTTCTTTCTTCCTTCCTTCCTTCCTTCCTTCCTCCCTCCCTCCCTCCCT